>QFEU01000185.1:0-16143 GCA_003316345.1 Tricholoma terreum | reverse complement strand
TAGTCCGATCGGAGTCCGAGTGGAGTCCGAGTGTCTGATCAGAATCCGATCGGAGTCCACTAGGAAAGGTGGGGGAGTGTAAAGACCTCTGAGATCGTGCGCCTGCACAGTCTACCATCCTCGATCGTATCCAACCGAGATGCCAAGTTTATGTTGAAGTGGTGGCGTGAACTACACAGACTGATGGGTACGAAGTTGATGATGTCTACTTCGTTCCACCCACAGACCGATGGGATTACCGAGTGGGTAAACTGCTCGATTGCACAGATATTCCATGCACCCATCAGCCCAGACCAATGGGACTGGGTATATAAATGCCCAATGACAGAGTTTGCAATAAACTCAAGCATCAATCGGGCCACAGGGATGGCACCATTTGAGCTCAACTGTGGGTACATGGCCGTAGTTATGCGACAGCTACCAGCTGCAGAACATGCACCACCAGGTGTACACACATTCGCAATGAATGCACTCAGGAATATGGTGGTCGTGCATGACACGTTGATCGCTGAAAGAGTATTCCAACAATTTCACGCCGATAAACATCGACGTTGGACACGCCAGGGGCGGTCCTCGCTCAGGCGATGCTGTGGTAGCAGACAAGCTAGTGATGATCGTGACTACAACAGGTGTGACTACTCTACTGACTAAGTCACGTGACTACCAGGAGTAGGTGACCACACACCCTACTCCATCTGCCCCTCTCCAAGATGGCGACATCCCCGTCGCCTCAGAAAGAAAAAGAAAAGCAAAAGTAATAAGTCTGGAATTAATATGAACAATGTGTCCAGAAGAATGATTGATAAAAAAATTAAGAAAAATAAGCCAAATGAGACTCAGCAAGGAGGTGTCCATCCCAAAGCCTGAAGGGCTCGACTCAAATCGACAAGACGAGGATCACTACCCCAGTCAAGATTCAGAACAGGAGCTGGTGGTGCAGGTGCAGGTGCTTCTCTGAAGGGAACAATGACAACGGGCTTGCCTGGTCCTATACCTGATGGATGACATCAAGTGATAAAAGGCTGAGACGAAACAAGAAAGGGCATGGCTGAGTGAAAGGTTTTTTGAGTCGAAAAATTCGTGGGGGGGCTCGTCGTCGTTTTGTTCGTCGTCGTAGGGTCACAAACGGCTGTGAGCAGCCTGTCTTCAGACACGAGATGTCTCGCAGTGGGGTGCTGGGGGCAGTGGGTAATGACGCGGCATCCTTGGCCCAGTCGAAACGTGCAGGAGGGGGTAAAACAGCTTGTTTAGGGTCAAGCATGGTCGAGCAGGGATGTACGGGTGGCGATGGGGGTGTAGACAGTGGACGGGGGGCCTTGACGGGCCTCGACGGCATCGTTGGTGACTCGGCAGGGGTGTAGGACGCAGGCGGCGGCGAAACGATGCGTTTCCGGGGTATCTGGGGCAAGCTAGGGGAATGGGGGTGGGCCTGGGACTGTTCTGGTGGCTCTGGGGCTGCGGCGCATGGTCCTGAGTGGGGCCGAGCTGGGGAGAATGCGGTCGTTGTCGACGTGCGCGTCGATGACGTGGCAGAGTGCGTGGACGCGCGGGGCGTCGTCATGGGCTCGGGTGGCAAAACGGGGGCACAGGGGGCAGGCTGGGGGTGACAGGGTGGTGTGGAGGGACCTCTGGGTCGTCGTTGTGGGTGGTGGGGCTGGCAGAGCTGCTCCGTTGAATGTACGACACGTTCAGATGAACGCGTCCGTACGGCCTCGCGTAATGGCACTTCCTGGGCTGTCAACGGTGTCAGTGCCTCGTTTGCAGCGCGGGGGCGAGTCTCCGGGGTGATGGGCTCCGTCTGTGTGCTAGACGAAGCCCAGGTCGTCGTTTTGGGCGTGGTTGCAGCAAGGTTCATCACCGTTGCTGGTGGTGACATGGCAATGGCTGGGTGCGGCTCAGGGCATGAGACGGGGGGCTGGGGACACGGCTGGGGTGCCATGGGTCGACTCGGCAGCGTGTGCCGTCGTTTGCGAGGGGTTGGGGGCTGTTTCGAGGCTAGGGACAAGGTGTTGGTGGGCGTTGTCAACGACGTTGTTGACGTTGATGGGGGCTGTGCTGCCATTGACAGCGGTGACATGGCTGCATCGACGGATGCGTCGAGGTGTGTAACGGGGGCTGTGGGCGCTGGCTCGCGTTCGTTCTCTGTCTGAATAGTAGTTTCATTTGTTTTGCTGGTAATTTGAGTGCCAAAGTCGACACGGGGCGCCGTCTGCGCGTTTTCCAGTGAAGCGGGGCCTTCGTCGTCAGGCGGCTCTGTTTTCAGGGTGGCACACCGACGTTCGGGGGCTGAGTTGGTCTGCATGGCTGTCTCGGAAGTTGTGGTGGTGACTTGCGTAGGAGTGCCGCAGGGTTTGGCGTTCATCTGCTTTGCTATCCACTGCTTGCGCTCGTCCCTTATTCCCGCTGCGTAGGCCTCATCTAATCTTTCCTCTCCTTCTTCGCTCCATTGCCTATATGCCTCTCTGTAGCCTGCTTGAAAACCGCGAGCAAAGGGCTCATTCCGTAGATTTTGCATGCTTGGTGGGGGCTGTTTGTCATCCAAGTGATCTAAAATGTAGTTGATTAATTTTTTAAGCATGCAGCTTGCATCGTGTGCTGTGCGTTCTTCGGGAGTCATGAACAGGAGGTCGAGGGAGGCTGTTCCCGTGCCAAGGATGTCCATTTTCGGGTTCTGTGAGCTAGGTTCTTCTGTGTGCTGGTGTCACTGATGGTTGGCTGGTGGAAGACTGATGGGCTGGTAGACAGATAGTAGCCTGAGGAATCAAGGACTATATTCCAAAAAAGAGACTCGACGAAGACTCGACGCGTCGTGATGTGGCACGCAAGTACACGAAACTCAGAAGACTCAAGACTCAAAACACAAGACTCAAAAGACAAGCTCAAAACGCAGGAAGACAACGAAGCAGAGGTGAGTGTCGAATCACACTCTCATCACCAAGATGGACACGCCAGGGGCGGTCCTCGCTCAGGCGATGCTGTGGTAGCAGGCAAGCTAGTGATGATCGTGACTACAACAGGTGTGACTACTCTACTGACTAAGTCACGTGACTACCAGGAGTAGGTGACCACACACCCTACTCCAATGTGATGAGCCAGATATATGAAAAGGAGAGCTTGTATATCTATCAACAAAGAACTTGTCGATGCCAAAGGGTCAGGCCAGTAAATTGGTACCCCGATTCATTGGTCCATACAAGGTGAAGGAAGCATATTCCTCCACCTCCAACTACAAGTTGGACTTACCTCCTGAGCTGGCAAAACGGAACTTACATGAAAGATTCCATGTAAACCTTCTCAGACCACATCACGCTAATGATGATGTGTTATTCCCTAGTTGTACATCGCCAGAGCCGTACGACTTCAGTGCGCCAAGCGACGCCGAGTGGTATGTGGATGAAATCACAGGCCACTGTTGGCAGGGCAGGAACATCCAGTTCCAGGTAAAGTGGAATCTAGGAGATTCCACTTGGGAGCTGTTGCACAACTGCAACGACTTAGCCGCTGATGATACTCGGCCAGGAAAACAAAACAAAACACCTAAATGTGATCGTTTAGTACTACACAGGCTGGAGAAAGGTTGCAAGGTGTTAGAACGTCTATCACAGACACCAGTACTGGTATGCGATGGCCGCGTGAAGTGTGCGAGGATGGTTACGATAGTCCGACGATGGTCACGTGAGCCCGATGCGTGCTCGCAATGATTGAACGCTGGACGAGCGGAAGATTGGGATTGGTAATGATATAATAGATGCGGTGATGAACGGCGATGGCAACAGGGTTCTGCAGAGAAGGATACGACAATGTACGATAGGATAACAAGTTACGAATATGCACGACGAAGTCCGTGATCATTTCGCAGAACTTCGGACTAGGCAAGAGATGATCTTTGAGTCAGACTCTTAGATCTAGAGATGATGGGAGTCGAGACGAGTTTCTTGT
The DNA here is from genome assembly GCA_003316345.1 of Tricholoma terreum. Lineage (NCBI taxonomy): Eukaryota > Fungi > Basidiomycota > Agaricomycetes > Agaricales > Tricholomataceae > Tricholoma > Tricholoma terreum. Next base: position 12,204 of record QFEU01000185.1, on the reverse strand, counting down.
TGCTACTAGGTGAATACTACAGGATTTTTATATGTTTTAGAACGAAGAATACCAAAAGGGAATAAAGTCATGAGACCATAGATGTATATCAAAATGGATCAGAACAATAAAGGACCGCAACCAAGGATAAAACATAAGGAAAAACGAACTAAGATGAAACGGAAATGTCTTATTGTCATAATTTCAGAGCATCAAATAGAGTGCATCGTGACTTTTCAAGATGCCATCATCCCTGCGCGAATGCGTCCAAAACGGCAGCCACGAGTGTGATAGCGTATCATGGGAGGGGAGGATAACCGTCGGAAGGACGGTCTGAAGGGGTAGGAACATGCGCAAATGCGCTCGAAGTCGTACAATAAGTCGCGATGTAGGTCGAGGTCGTCTGAGGTTGGTCGGGGAATGATCGGGGACACGAAAGCGTGATCGGACGTTGTTCGGGTGACGCGTAATGGTCGGAGGAGGTGCTGTTGAGTGTCCAATGTGTACCAATTCGGAGCTTAGGCTAGCAGGTGACCCTATCACTGCATTAGACGACTACTTGATGCTGATGAATGTCAAGGAGTGGCAAAACTTGCCACAACGTGCCACAAGGGTGGCATGATCGGTACAAAGAAACTGATACAAATAATCTGTTAAGTTAAACAGATAAATGTAATCATATCAGTTGACATATTATGTCAACAAGGGGCGGCAATCGCCGCATACTGTTCACTTAAACCAAACAACGCGGAGTTAGAAAAACTCTAACTTCCTTTGTACCAACACGCAGGAAAAGTAAACCGCAACAGCACTGGAAGACAAACCACTCAAGGGGAGTGAGGACGACATTAGTCATCCTCAAAAGGGAAAGGAATGATGGGGTGACAGCAAAATGCCGCTGTCACAAGACGAACGCGAAATGTGTTCACCTGGAGGATCTCCAGGCCCGAGTGTGCGATGGGAAACTTGCACAAAAGATAGTCCAGCTCCAAGAGACAGAGTTAACACGAGCAGACATGCTCATGCGCCATGCAACCTAACTTGGTGGGTGTACAATGAGTGATTGGAGCTCATTCACCATCCCCAAGGTTGTGAGACATGTACCCATTATGGTACACACATATCATCAGCTGAAATATCAGCTGATACCGAATACTCCAATGCTAGAGAGCGTCGAATGATGCACATCCAAGAGGATGTGTATTGGAGGAGACAAGCTGACAACTTTGACCGTCAGCTCTCAGAGGCGGAAGAAGAGATCCGTCGACTACAGAGGAAGGTCAACAGACTGGAGCAGCAGCTCGAGGATAACTCGAGCTACAACGGAGGACGCGCGAGCAAACGCCCATGCCATCAACACTCATTTGAGTCCAGTAATGGACCCGATCGAAACGCGACACCAGTGAGCTGGACATCGTTGGTGCCCAAAGCTCGGGCCCCTACTTCATATGCCCAGACAGCAGCGACAAGGCCTGCAGCACAGCAGGATGTCAATATGACTGGGCCCGAAGAGGCAAATTATCCGCCTCTTCCACCACCTGCTCCACCGATGGTAACACCATCGAATCTACCAACCATACCCCAGGATGCCCAATGGACACCCACTCCTCCTCCTCGACCGAATCCTTGGTCAACTAGGCAAATTATCACGCCTACAAACGAGGAGGAGCTGACAGAGCTCATCCATCGTGCCCATGAAGATAAGAACATGGGCGCCGTGCTGGCTATGAGGATATTCGCACGGGATGCACACACGGTGGGAGCAAGTCACTCCCCCTTGCAGTCTTTAGCACTGACCAGGTGGAGGTTGCCCAACTGGGTACCTCCTGATCAGCAATCACTGTGGGCAACCATGCGACCTGCTGACCCGTCTCGGATGGAAATGCCGAGACAAGACACACCCGTTGAGGAATGGGCACGATGGCTCTGGAGATACCCCCAGAACCTGCTATCCAAGCCAGGGATCACTCATGATCCCTCAGGTATATCGTTAGCCTCAATCAGAGGCTATCTACTGATTACGGGGCGAGCGCCCCATGGTGAAGGCCACCAATGAGGAAGGGCCATTTTCATCATGCGAGCAATTGAGCTCGCACTTACGCCAGGTCTGTACCAACAGACGCTGGCCTCGTTGGGGATTACTGTGGCCATTGGCCACAGTATGGATCGATATTCCAACCCGACGGAGAACACCTCCGTCAACGATGTTGTGCAATTCTATGCACAACAGGGTATCAGCATCAATGAAGTAGTCGATGCTCACGTATGGGCGGAGAGACAACTCCGCCACTATTCGCAGGACGTCGTCATTGTGAGGAGAGCTGAGGCTCACCATGTCCTGCAGCGTACCCGCCAGTACGCAAGTACTGAAGCTCAAGACGAGCTTCGAGTGATGGTCCCAGCGTTGTGGGAGACTCCCACACCACCACAACCAATGGCAAGGCCAGTGGTCATCCCGCCGTCAATGGTGACGATGAATGCATCAAGGCCGAGACGTGGCTCGGCCTTATCATCCTCATTGTCGAGGCCCTCGATGATGGACTACTACCCAGCAACAGAAGACCCTGTCGCTCCCTTCCCTTCGGTGGCAGGACCAGGCCCCACTGGGTTTGCTGATGGTGGATGGACGGGACATGTCCGTCCTCCAAAGAAGAAGAAGGTGTGGAAACCCAAGATTTCCGCACCCACCAAGGAAGATAGTCGATCTTCCTCCATGCCTTCCGCTTCACGACCGAAGCAGAACCTTGCGTACTTTGGTATCACATTACGCCCGACCGAAGGGGAAGTTCTCGACGACTTGCCCCCAGTTCCTACCGACTCAGATGGGTCAAGCGAAGACAATTTCGCTGAAGAGGTCAATCAGACCTTTGTGGAACGTGCTGCCGTGTTAGCGAATGCTACGCCTCGGGCTGCCCAGGTGTCTGTCGAGAATGAACCAGCGGGGGCGCAGTCGGCGCCTGAGGAAAAACCAGCGTCATCTGCGGTGATGCCTATGGATGCACCTATGGAGGAGTGAGAGCGATCGCACATGTTAAGTACCGTGCTGGGCTGGGAGTCCGATCGGAGTTCCGAACGGAATTCCGATGGATTAACAAAAAGGACTTGGCTTCAACTTGTAAGAAGTTGTGCCCTTCAGATCACTTGGTGTCCTAACTTCAAGACAGGGACGTGAACTAGAACGGAGTTCTGATGCGGAAGTCTGAGAGAGGGAAGAGGAGTTCTGAGGGAAGTCCTAAGACTGGAACTTAAGATGAACGGGAGAACTGGGGTGTGACTTGGTCGATATTCGAACTGAAGAATACAAGTGATAGTAGCTAAGCTTTATACTAGGTCGGTAATGAGGCGGTGTCTACAAGAAAGTCCGACACGGGTAACGGGTGCACAGGCCGTAGTAATGTAACTAAGCTACCTATATTAATGAGTGGTGTGGAACGTGATGTAATAAGTGTATCAATCAAAAGTAATATAAAATGTACAGCCAAACGGAGTTGCGGTCGGATTTCTGATTGGAAACCCGTTGGAAGTTACGGATGTAACAGCGCACTCCTCTACCCATGCTCAAACAGGCGCCAATGTTGATTGACGCCATATATATTCGATCAAACAGACATGTCAATACTTGTCTGTTCTGTGTTCGGTCACCGACCGTATCACAACCAGTAAGCCTTTGTGCTTGCACCCCTAGTGGTGCCCTGACCCGTGTATGGACCTGTCGACACAGGTCCATCAACAGACATGTCGAACATGTCCGCCCCACGCAGCAATCTGGTGGCTGTGTGCTCGGGTCAGGTATTAAATATTTGGACCCGTCTAAGCTTTGTGCTTATGGTTGCATGTGCTTATCACCATCCATTCCTTTGGCAGTGTTCCCACTGCCTCACTTTCTTTAAATTTCGTTATAGTTCTTTTGTTGTCGCTTGGTGTAATACCAAGCTTAAGGGGGAGAGTGTAGGGGTGCTGCCCGATATGGGCAGTATGTACTTGTTGTTTACAGAAGCTGCCAGTATATAACCGGCACTGTTTATTTGTAGCTACAGTTTTACATGTACCTCATCCACGCGCTATAGAAGTCAGTTGCACTTGTACTGCATGAGGTCTTAGTTCAACACCCCCTGCTTAACAGCACTACAGACATCTTACCAATGTCTATTACAGAACACCTTCTCCTTGCCACCAGCGCAATGCATGCATACGCCCACCAATGGGCCTGTCAGCTCATATACAATCCTCGCTTGCACAATGGACTCGGTCTCAGTGATGGAGAAGGCATTGAGCAGCTCTGGTCCCAATTGCGGAAACTCATCGGCATAATGAGATCATCAGCGGTATCTGTCTCTCCACTGACATAATAACAGCCTATTCACTACACTACGTGGCATTTTTAGCGGTGGAGGCGGATCTGGCTGATTGATCAACAGGTTGCCTCGATCAACTGCGAACTTTGTAATGACCTTGGGGATTGGATCAAGCGCCGGCTAACAAAGGGCGTCGAATCGCGGACACAAGAATCTCAAGCTGTTCTTGACAACTGTGGGGTTCCTATTGCAGACCTCTGTGTTCAATGGGACATTCAACGGGCTGCCCAACTTTCCCTCAGAGCTCATGAGTGAATACATATCGATCTTTTCATGGCCATCATCTGCTAACACTCCGCCCTAGATGCACCTGCATGTCTGAAAAAGGAACTCGACACCGTCCTGAATCTCCAAGGCGATCTCAACACCATCGACCATGCTATTCAATCTACATCTGCTGCACTCTCAAGATCGGAGCATTCCACTGATTCAGTCCAGCTCCTTACAGCACTCAAGGAGATACATGAGTAACTGAAGGAAAAGGTTGAAGCTCTTTACGCATCCCTCAATGTCCACAATTCCTTTCCAGAACTTCAAGACTTGGATCTGGAATTCATATGAACCTTGCTCATGGCTCGCGATCTCAAGATCAACATACAAAAGCGAGCAATCGGAAGTTTCTTTGAGTGGGATAAGCTGGATCAGGTGGCTGGCGGTCGTGAGGAAGCACTTGGTAAGCTACACCGATCATAGCTCATGCGCATCATTCCTCTCATGTTGATAAGGAATGAAACTCCACCAAAGCACTCGGAAGGCAATTTCAAAATGCAAACCCGCCTTGATGAATGCAATACAAAAGTATAACAAGTATTGTGAGACTCTCGAGGCACCGTACAAACCTGAGTGGGATATTCCACTGCCAGGACCACTTCTGACACAGCTCGCCCCATTACGTGATGGTTCAAACCTGATGGAAGATGTCTGGATTATGCGTGCTGAAGGGAAGATCCCATGTTGGCTGTAGGATGCGGATGTGAGGGAAGGTATGCGGTTGCTGTTGAAGCTTGATTGGTGCTTAGAGGAGCGTTGTCGTCCAGGTATGGAGTCAGACAATCTATGCAGATGGTTTGGCCAAGAGTTATCTGCTGTTCAGGTCGCATTGGCGACCCCATCGAGTGCGTGACATTTCTTTATGTACTTTGCACAGTTCTCTCACCCCTCAAAACCTTTTAGACTCCTCAATTCTCGTATTGTTACAACAACGACATGCACATCTCCTACATCTCCAATCACGTTGGACAAACTCTCTGGCAACCGCCACACGATTTGATGCACACATCAAAACTGCTGAGGTTGTATATGCATTCACCCAAGCGAACTATAATATTCTGATGCACATCCTTCCACTGCTCTCACCATCAATATATAATGAACCTCCAGAAAGTGATGATGAGCTAGAACCCAGTTCTGTCGATAGACGCCTTTATTGATGACAACTCAGTTGTGCTGAATGATATTCTTCTTGATCAGTGCAAGGATGACAGCCAAGGTGATGATGACCCAGTTCACAACAATCATACATTTGATGTACAGCTTCTGTGGTCCATTCCTGTAAGCTCTTTTGTGATTCGGGAAAGTCATCGATAACATTTGTCATTTCATAGGACAACATTACCTTGGATGAGAACCTTCTGCATGTTTTGCAAGTTCCACCTGGCCATGTCAAGTTTTCCCTGGAATCGACACGTTATTTCATGTACCTAGGTGCCTGGATGTCATTTCTTCCAGACGACCTTTGTATTTTGGAATCCTCAAGTGCCCAGCTCAATGACGTGTGCCTAAATGGGATCGCGGCACTGTTTCACCTAGCATTCTCTGATCCCGCATTCCCAACTGCTCATTATGCAAGGCAATGTGCATTATTCACCTACCAATGATCCGATACAATACCCCTGACATTGATATTTGGAAAAGGGTAAAGCGCTCCAAATTCTGGAACAAGAGCATTTGGATTCTCCCTATACACCGAACATATCCTTCTTTACACTGGGTGATGTGTTGCATCTCACCATTCACCTGTGAACTTCCTTTGTTCGACAGTTTATCAGAACACTCACCATGGAAACATAAAATCAAAGTGAGTTTGTATTCATGTCGTTTCTAGTTCCTCAAGCTGAAGTAGTTAGGAAATCATACAGTTTGTCAACCGCCTGGTTATCATCGCCAATAAAAATGGCCACACTTTGCATCTTGCAACAAATGAAGGATGGACTGCTCGTCCGGTTGCAGTAAGATCTTTCAATTTGTCAGATGATCAATTTGTTCAACCCTTTTGCAGGTGCACCAAATGCAATCAAATGGCGTGGATTGTGGTCTGTGGGTTCTTGCCGCCATTGCTGCATCACTTTGCAGCTTTCATGTGACAACGTTATTGGAAGAGAACATGTGTGGTCTCAGAGCCATGTTACTCCAGTACCTTTTAGCTCTTCCTGTACTGCCTTAAGTATTGTTGTAATATATTTAATTGTTCCCCCAGCTATAGTGTTTGATATGTGTCCAAGTCAGCACCTGGAGATTTCAACGTAAAGAGCATGCACGTCTCGAGCAACCCAATCCAGCCAAAGTTTCACCATTGCACATTCTCAGTGTCCATCCTGATATTGAGCCACAAAATCCCTTCCCACTTCCCACACCATCATACCAGCCTCCATTCTCTCCCTCAATACATCAAAACTAACACTGCACCAAGATCTTTTATCCTCCCTTTGCATTCGCAAGTGGCACCTGTGCATCACCTCAATCAAATGTTGTGTGAATGCCTGTTCACCAGAAGTATCTGATGGTGGTCCTGTTACATATGGTGGACCTGTGTCCCAGTTGTCCAGTCCTGTCTCATCCAGAAGATCGGCACTTTTTGCTGCATCTCTGAACAGGGCCAATTCGGTGGGAAGTTGTTGAAGAGCTGCTGATATCAAAGCTTCAGGGATGACTGGTAGTTGAGGTGAGGTGTGGCTGGCTTTTCCGGGGGTTCCCAGGCAGCCATGGGCCTTCCAGTATGCATTGTACTGTTGGGCATATAGTAGTTCTTTTGCGCTGCAATCAAATGTTGGAGGCGAATTTTCATACTGGGGAAGGGAAATATGACATACTGATCACTCTGCCTCCTGTCATGCTGTTTAGCCTTTGCTGCAGCTTGTTTCTCTGCAAGGGTAAATGACTTTGCCCATCTACCCATGATCATTGGGGAGAAACGTAGAAATCATTAAGGAATTATAGTGCCAATTGATGGTTTTTTGTACACTTGAAAAAAAGAAATCATTTACATGGAGAACCTCTCCACAGATGGGTACCTATCTCACCGGCAGATTCATGCCATCTTAATGCACACATCTCTCCAAACAGAGACTGAGGTTATGTTGTACGTGGGGCAAGCGACAAGGGGGGCCATTTTATTCACCATCTGATTGGCTGGTAGAACACCCTCACTTAGGAAGCATGGCAGTCCGAGCAATTGCAGTTGATGACATCATAACCCTACCAGGCAGTTGCCGGGCAGTCCATCAAAGCAGTTGCTAAGTCCACACAGAACCTTTGTGTTGGTCTGGCCACGTTTTCACACACAGCTTCCATGTCAATCTCACCGTTTGGAATAGTCCCTTCACTGCAGTCCATGGCTGGTGCAGTCTGCTCATGTTCTGGTCATCAAGTTGACTAGTCACTTCCTGACTTGAATAGTGGTACCTCTCCTCAATGTACACTTGAACAATACCTTGCTGATTGTTGCGACATTTCATCATGGCTCTGGCGGATCCATCGTTCAAGGTTCGACAATGGTTCTCTCTTCTTTCATCACTCTTAAAGATGTCAAGCAGTTGCCTCCTCAAGCCTCATGCCTGACAGCTCTTCTCCGGACTGGATCTTTTCCCGCTCCCTCCCCTTTGCTTTTTTCACCAGTTAACTATCTGCGCCTACTTTTCCCTGGCACATCTCGCAATCACTCCATCCAACCCTCCAGCTGTACTCTTGCTATAGCCAGTCTGCAAGAACTTCCTCGCCAGCGTGTTCACTCCCCAACTCAAAATCCCTAAACTGTCTATCATTTTGGCCTTTTCTATCGTCAGTTTGCATTCATTCACCCCATTCTTCACCTCTGACTTTTGTGAAACAGTACTTCTTGTTTTTTTTTGACCTGACAACCTCCAAATTAATTTTTCTTGTTTGAGGGCCTGCTCAACTGTACGTGGCACCAGGTGCCTTCTGTTCCATGCGTGCTTTTGACACCTATTTTGTGTAGATGCACCCTCCTACCGACAACTATGTTCCAGGCAATCCCCAAGGTGCTCCCCCCGCCGATGCAGAAACTCAAGTCGGTGGCAGTCCCAGTAACTACTCTCTGCGTCTGAGTATCAAGGTTACACCAAAGGGCAGGGCCAGCAAAGAGGCACAAATAGCTGCCCATCACTGCCATGATACCTATTCAGACGCCCAAGAAGGAGGCAGCAGCACTCAACTGCTACACCATCAAGGGGCTCAGCAATGTTGACAATGATACCCTTCTTTCAATGGTTGCGAATGAAGGTTTGGATTTGACTCCAAGTCCATCCACGACCAATGCTGCAAATAGATCATTTGCTAATCCTGACCCAACCCATCTCTTCACACCTGATCGCACTCATGCCAACCAAGTCAGGGATATGGCCCTCAATCTCATGGGCTTTGGTCCCCCTGGAGAGCTTCTTGACCTTCCTCCATCGCCTTCCTCTGTTGTGCACAAGCTGCCTCCCAATACGACGTCAGTGGTCCCCCATGCTCTGGATGACCAGGAAACAGACGGAGAGGATGATGCAGCATCACCTCATGGTAGAATGTCCAACGTCAACCGTGAGGTGCTGCAAGAAGTGTATAAACAAGTCGATGATATCTTCCATGAGGCATCAACGCAGGTCAACCGACCCTTGAAGGGCATCATTGCTGTGTATGCCCAGTCCCATGGTCATGTCGCACGGACCTCCCACTGGAACAGGTATCAAGCCTACTTTGCTTCAGATCCTATCCAGGAGCAGAATCATATCAAGAATCCTAATGCTACTGGTAAATATATTTTTTCTTAACCGAGCTCATCGCAACTCATCTTCACTGCAGTTTGCCAGTATTGGGAGTCATTCAAAACTTTGCCAGACTACATCGAGATATTGGACCTGTTTGACACTCTTCAATCATCATCTAGGAGCAGCACTGAAACCCTCCAAAAGTGTCGACGTGCATTTGACCAGCAGGTCAAAAAGGGAATTCGACTGGTGGGTGCTTTGAGTTTGATTATAAGTATATGACTTATCCAGATTCTCAGGCCACTGAGGCGAAAGAAAAACAGTTTGAGATGCTGTTCGTCATGGTGGGGAGCTGCGTCAATGAAGATGGCAGCCTGGGTGTGCTCTATGTGACACCAGGATTAGAAGGAGTATGTTTTTCTGCAGATTTGGTTTGAGACATGTCTGACATGTGCGTAGGCTTTTCAAAGTATTGAGCTTGATGATTCTGAGATTATTGGGTTTGGTTCGCATGCAAGCATTGTATGTAGTCCAAGCTTACGCCACACCTCAAAAACTTACTGGTCTTTCAGTCTTTCAGCTCATAAAACATTCACTGACGACTACATGGCACAAAAAGTCCGACCATGTGATGTTTCTGGTGCCAATCCTTCTGCTGCTGAGGCCATTGCCACCGAGGAGAGTCCTGTCAAAGATCTAACCAATGAGGACAAGTTAGTCATGCTCAATGATTGGCGGAACTTACTCAAGGCGAAGTTCCTTAAAAGTCTTGGTGAACTCTACCGCCTATCTCTTTGTTGAACAATGCTGACTTTGGTACACTTATAGCTGACGTTGGTTATGATCTTGCATCTAAGGACAAATCTGCATTTCCAAAGGCCATGGCACTCCCATGGGCTGGCATGGCAAAATTGCTCAGTGGTCAAGGCATCATCATCACCAGTTGGCCAGAAGGGGTCGTGTTCCCTACCAAGACAAAGAGAAATGACGCCCGCAGTCAAGGACTCAAAGACCTCCCAGCAGCAGCCATCCGGTCACTCCTTGCTGCTTTTGAGAATCGGACTCTCCAATTTTCTAAATGCGACCAAAAAGGTATTCATATATTGATGCATAAATACTGTCATCGCTAATGGTACTTGCATAGCACTCGATTCTGGTCAGAAACCAGTAATTATAGGTGCGGCTCCTCCATGGAATTGTAGCCATGTTCGTGGCTGTCATCTGTGTGCCACTGGAGTTCACAACCAAAAAGGCTTACCTTGTGACCCTCCAAGTAAGGCATTGACCTCAATCAAGCACAATACCATCACCTGATCATCGTCATTGTCCACACTCTCTGATGAGGACTATGAGGAAGTGCAGACTGATGAGGATGATGTGAACATGTCTTGCCGTACCAAGGGGAGGTGTAAAGGAAAAGAACCTGAGGCAGCTATTCCTGTTAAACCTTGGATCGAGAACTGGGCGGTCGCCACCAAGAAGGAGCAGGTTGATTTGAAGGCTTCCACTAAAAAACTGGAAAAACGACATGGAAACAGAAAGGAAAAGGGGAAGATGAATGACTCCTGCCACCTCAACACAGCTCTCAACCCTCGCCAGCCAAGCGTTGTACCGGAGGCAGTGCTAACCACTCGTGCCATAGTACCAGTGCATGATATGCAGTCCAACCCTGCCCCATCTGTACTGTCAGTCACTGGGCCCCCAGCAGTTGCCAGATCTACCCAACCCCCCATGGCGGATCCTGTGCAGGGACCCACAGTGCCAGCGGACATCATCAAGCAGGCTGTCGCCATTGCAGCTGAATTTCTGGATGCCCCACCTCTGAAGAAGCCCCGCATTTAGACCAACAGTGCCCCTCATCGGCCTGCCATTGAACTGGCATCAAATAAGGTGCTTGCCGGTTCTCAATGCCCAATGTCAACCCCACCTGTAGCTGTTTCACCTCTCCCTCAACAAACAGTTTCACCCAACCTCCCTCCAGCCATTCCTATTCCAAGTCATCCATCATGACCATCATCTCATGCTCCTTCTCGGCCCACCTCCACTGTGCCTCCCCCTACCATTAAGCCAGCTCAAAAGGACACTGCTGCTGCTCCATCAAGACCATCGTCTCGTGCCGCCTCTGTGGCACCTTTGTCTGCCTCCACTGTGCCTACCCCCACTGTTGAGCCAGCTCAAAAGAGCACCTCTACTGCTGCCTCGACTCATCTGTCAAGACCATCATCTCACGCCACCTCCGTAACACCTTCCCCTGCAGTGCCTCCCTCTACCATGGAGCAAGGTCCTGGTGCTCTCTTCTCAATTGTAGAGGACAATGTGATGGGAAGCGGTGATGCCGGTGCACCTAGGTTACCAGTTCCACCCCATCCTGGTCTTCCTGTGCCTGGCGCTGCCTATTACTATGGTCCATCTCAACAACTACCACCAGCTCGGGAGCAAAATCAAGATATGATGGCAGATGTTGAGCTTTCTGGTCCCGCTTCCAAGAGTCGGCATTTTGGTGGTTACGGTATGCAACCATACAGTGGCTTTGATGGTGGGTTTTACCCAGGTGGCTATCATGGATATTATCCATCATCATTCCCCGTGGATGATGCCTGGTATGGCCCCCAAGGTTACCCCCCTTCAGGTGCCGCTGATCATCCCGATGGGCCCTGGCATGAAGGTTCAGCCCCTCCCCCTCCTGTTCATCACCACCATGGAGGCCCACAATATCCCTGATATCCACCAGCCCCTGTATACCCCCTGCAGTTTTATGGCGGTGGTCCTTATCCTGTACCCCCGCGACAACCACCAAGCACCAATCCTGCTGTGGACAACATGGAGGTCTTTACACTCCCCCACCTTTCCTAGTGGACTCCGATCGGATTCCGATCGGACAC
>QFEU01000181.1:0-19868 GCA_003316345.1 Tricholoma terreum | reverse complement strand
AATCCCAATCTTCGTCTACGATTCGGACACTTTTGACTTTGACGAACCAACTGCCAGTGATCCTGACGACTCCAACAATGTCACGAACGTGAACTCAGGTGTGATCAATACCTTGCCCTCTACATGGCTCTAAATTAAGTAACCAATAGATCCCATCGATGTTGACATCAATACTGGCGAAGACTCGCCCTCCTCCCTTTCTACTCCTGGACCAGACCCACAAAGGCTGTCCCACGACAGGAATCCCACTGGAAAAAACCAATATGGATCCATTCGTGAGTTTTTGAGAATTATTCTAAAGAATGACTAACTCATCCTGCTTCAATCAGCTCTGTTGACCAAAGAGCTGAAGGAGATTCTTCGAGGTTATAATGGCAATAACATAACCAGCTACAAGGCTAATATAGAGAGACTTGCAGATGATCATGGGTATAAAATTGGGTGAGGATATATATGACATTCTATCGGCTGAAACTCCAACTTTGTGATAATAGGCAAAGCTCATTGGCAAAGTATCTCAAAGCAACAGGGATTGGGAGCTCTCGGAAAAAGCTTATCTCTGAGATCGATGCCACTCAAATGATCCTAGATGAGCTAGCGGATGATCCAGAGCAAACGAGAGGCCCCTGGATGATTAAAGAGCATTTGGCACTGAAGGGAAAACATATTCCGCGGTGAGCGCACCCTGCACTACCATGCCAAAGACCCCAACTAATGTCATTCTATGCAGGGATACAGTGACTGCCGTCATGCACAAATTTGCCAATGAGGGTTTCGAGAAGCGAATGCCTACTTCGAAGCAAATCACATGCTCACCACTTACCAGCATTGGGCCTGATGAGGAATGGTCGATGGATGGACACGATAAGTTACGGGTGGCTGGATTTGATATTTATGGTATTCGGGAGAAGTGGTCGGGCAGGTGGCATCATTGTCAGGTTATCCCCTCCAATCGCTATGCTGTGGTTGTGGGTGTCATCCAATTAGAATGCATCAAAAAGGTTGGAGGTACGTGGTTCACTCTTTTGGTAATTCTAACGATTCAATTATCTGTTCTGATAGGTATGGCAGTCCAGGGATCCACAGATCGTGGATCTGAGGTTCGCGATGCTTTTTTGATCTTTACTGCTCTTCAGTGAGTTGTCTTGTGAGATTAATGATGCTATAGTACACCCACATTTCATGCAGTGATCATTTTGCTCCGGATCTTATCCAGGCACTTGTCCCAGCATGGAATTTTTCAGACAGTCCAAGAAATATCACAGTTGAGCATGGTTGGAGGCCCTTGTTCTATACATGGGGTATAAACCTTCTAGATTTCTATTATTCTGGCATCAACGACGGATTTTATGAGGCTGGGAATGATCTTCACACATAAGAAATCCTTCTGATTACCTTGCAGTCGCTAATCATGCCGTAGGGAGATGTCGAGGTGGATCTGGTTTCCTCTTGTCCAACGTGAACTTGACAAATTTGTTGATACCCAAAACAACCACTGCATTCGGTGTCAGTCCAACAAGAACCTACCAAGTGGTGGGACACCAAACGAATTTTATCGGCATCCTGATCGCTTTGGAGGCTCATCATGTCTCATTCCCATAGACTTGAATATTGTTGATAAGCTTCTCGAAGAAGCTGAAGAAGGTCACCGCCTTATGCGATATGTTGATGAGGGTTTTGAGGAAATTGCAAATGAGGCCTATGTTGCGGTTGGTAAACCAATTATTACTCTTCATTCTGCCTGGAAGGTTTTTCGCATCATGGTAGTTTATGTTATGAATGAGTAGGCAAATTTAATAGTTCTTCTACTCTCTCCTATTAAGACTGCCATGTCACCGTCAGAAACATTCATAATTATAATTGAGCGATGAGAATGGAGGAAATAGCTATTAAAGGGTCTCTAATGCAGCTGAGGAACGAGTGTAAATAATAAAGGAAAGTCATGGTGGGCACTGAGGAAGGAGAGTCAAGTATAGATAATAAAAGATAAAAATGAAACAGCTATTAGGTGGCAACTGATTGCACTGCTTATGATGGTGAGAAGGGGGATTTGAAGGAATAATGAAGAATAAGTAGTATCAGTGGAGGCAAATCAGAAAGGAACCAACTTCAATGCATCACAGATGTCACTGCATTGATGCCCATCCTTAACAGCTTAAATCCCTGCAGAACCAAGATCGCCAATCCCCGAGTCTGCACTGACACTGTGAGAAACAGGTGCAAAAAGGGTCTGGGATCTATAGATATCTTCAGAAACTTGGAATAGCTTAGCTCTTCAGAACCATTCTCATGCATCAATGACTTTCGTACCTTTAAAATCAACAAGAACCCATTGCCAATCTGACTCAAGCAATGAGTGATGAGTAAGGGCAGTCAAAACTGCCGAGAAATCACCCGTAATGTGACATGGATTGATATAGGGTTGGCATACAAATGTCGTGTTGGTTTTGTCATTTGAGGCAGAGGAAGGCAACGATGCTGATTCCTTGATTGTCGCAACAAACAGATGTGGGGTTACTAGATCTAGCAGCTGGGTTCGCATGAGTTTTTGATAATAAATGAAAAGCTCACCATCGAGAATGACTTGTTGTTTGACACCAAGAACCTTGAAGGATTTCAGGGCAGACTTCAATTGCCCACCATGCAATATTTCTGCGAGAGCCATCATACTCTCCTCACTGGGTGCGAATTGAGCTGATTTTCCTTCAACACGCTGTGCTAAATAAGGAAGCTTTCCAATCTGAAGCTGAGCATTACAAAGACATTAGTTATGGCCACAGTCATCATGGCGAGAGTTCCAATTACCTCAAAAGTGTTTGGCATTACGGGGCACTTTATAGGCATAACTGCAAGGCTCCCTTGTAATGCAAAGGACAGCGCAGATGATAGATCTGTGTAATCAACATAGATTTCTTGTGTGATTTTGACATGACGTGTGAGTCGTATTGGGGGTCCCAAAGGTTTCCGATCACTCGCAGACCTCGTAATCACAGGAGATAGTGTATGGGAGGCTTTAAACCAGTGTAAGAACATTGGTAGGCACTTGTACTGTCAAATAATCACTTACCACCCCTCTCTCTCTTAACACCTTTCAAAGGAGCTAGCTTGCGGTCGAAATTTTGATCTTCAGTCTTTATCTTGACATCCACATTCTCTTCCTTGACCTTTTTTCATACTGATGTAGAGGACTTCAAGTTCTTGCCACGCTTTCTTTTTGCTCCTGTGAGAACTTGATCAAATGTATCCGAATCTTCATCAGAGTTTGACCTCGAGTTAACAGTTTCTTCCTAACCATGACAGTCCATATGCTTAGTGTTCATGTTCAAGACAAGGTATTGCACCTACCACGAGTTCAATAGGGACTAACATCACAACCGTGATGGTATGATTGGCTATATCGCTCTTCTTGATGTAACGGTTGGGTACCTGACTGTGAGTCCTCCAAAACTGCTCAACTGTTTGACTCAGCTGTTTTGTTGATATGGCTGAGCCATTTTTGAAGGTGAAGTAGACTTGGTTCCTATACGAGCATGTTATCAGGTATAATACTTATAGAGTATATCAGAATGTACTCGTCGAGTTCTTTTCCTGGAAACTCTTTCATCCATTGTCCATTGGGTTCTTTAAACATCACCACAAGTTTGTTGAAAACATCACTGACCTTCTATAAAATGACTCGGGAGTCAGCAGCCATCTTGGAAATCGAAACTTATCACTTACCTCTTGGATGGAGAAGCCTCGTGTCTTCATTGGCACTCTGGTACCTTGCTTTTGCCCTGTTTGCTTCTGCAGCACAAGCTTACATTTGAAGAGTATAGTACCAAGCTTTGAGGGGTCTTGTTGACGAGCGAGTTCACGTGCCTTCAGGAATGCCTTCATCCTCTCTGGTACGGTAGGCTTTTCCGTCTTACGAGTGAGCTGCAACTGGGTCACAATCTTGCAGTTTTCATTAACAGCGTCCCTCAAGGGCTGGAGCTTGGTCTTGTCATTGTCACCCTCATTCTCAAAGTCAGAACTATTGATGGTGATGATCTCTGGTTTCCCTTTGAGAGAGCCACAATTTGTGTTCTCTGTATCTGTCACATCGCGGAATAAGCATCTGACAAGCTGAGAGCAGAATTGATGTATCGCACCATGCACTCTCAGCTTTGAATGATGCTCACACTGTCCACACTTTGTCCCCTTTAAATACTTGTATGTGAGCCCACAGTGAAGGCATTGACCAAGTTCCTGTATAATAAATTTAAAATCAGAATGGCATAATCGAAGCAAAGAAAGGAGGCA
Organism: Tricholoma terreum; assembly: GCA_003316345.1. Classification (NCBI taxonomy): domain Eukaryota; kingdom Fungi; phylum Basidiomycota; class Agaricomycetes; order Agaricales; family Tricholomataceae; genus Tricholoma; species Tricholoma terreum. Next base: position 15,584 of record QFEU01000181.1, on the reverse strand, counting down.
GCAATACCTCAACAAGTTGCCTGCTCACTTCATCGGATGCCTCTGCACGCTTCTTGCATTTCGAGCAGACTGTCACACTTTGGAGATTCTCGAAATAAATGCCACAGTCTTTGCAAGTGACACCCATAGAAGGAGTTGACCAAGAGCAGAGATGGTAGTGCCCGTGTAACAAGAAGTCAGGACATATTTAAAAAAATATTTGCTTGGATCAAATTGGATCGAACTGGGCTATCAGATTTCTATGTCTAGCAGGCACTTGGGCTGACTCTCGCAGCCTCTGGAGCAATGGTAAGCTATTAGGTTACATAGGGGACTACATTAGGCAGGCATGCTGCTCTGTCGTCGCTCCAGATTCCTGCAAGTAAATGGATCCGAAAATGAATTCTCTGCATCGGAATTTCAAATTTGAAAAAATAGACCTTGGACTCCTCGGCTACCGTAGACAAATAACCATTATCGATCTGACCCAGGGAGTGCTTGAGATCTGAGCTGTATGAGCACTGATAGAAGCTACCATTGCTACCAGTCATGGTTGCATACTACGATGAAAGTAAGATTGAAGACAAGGCATGGAATACCGAAAGAGGCATCTCTCACTACCCTTGCCCATGTTATAGTGTAGGGATCGTTTTGAGATCTCCTGGCAACTTGAACAGCCTGCAGAGTCGAGACTATGAGGACATCACATGCCCAAGCTGCAGTCGAATCATAATCGGCAACTGGGAAAATCCAGCCCATCGTTCTGCAAAGTTGTAAGGGCCTTTTCGGTAACTGGTTAGGTTAGGCTAGGTTAGGCTGGGAACAGGTTTCGGAGAGTTCCGAAACCTGGTGAAACCTGATCAGTCGAGCTGAGTTGTCACTCCTGCTGGGCAGTGTGACAACAAAATATATATAAGCCGTTGATTATCATGTCTCTACATCTCGCAACAATGGTTCTCACTGCTAGTCCCTCCAAGAGGAAGGATAAGCCCTTGTCTAGTCATCAAATCAGGAAACAGAAGTACAAGAAGATATCAAGTGTAATGGCTACTATTGCTGGTGCTGTAACAACAATGGTTCATTCATCGCAGCATGCCAACAAACAGGCTATGCATACATCAATTCTCACAGGTCAGAGGTGGCTTGATGAGCTTCTGACAGGTAGCCAATTGGATCCTCTTCTTTGAACATACTATCTGATTTATGTGTCTTTCAATACACAGGGCATCCTTCACGTTTTTGGCACCAGTTTGGAATGCAGCGCTTTGTATTCCGGAAATTACTCCGTGAATTAGAACACAAGTGTGGACTGCACAATAGCAAGCATGTTACATCAGAAGAACAACTGATTGTCTGCTCCAACACAAACAACATGAAAGATACTTGGGGCCCAAACATGTCATTTAGGCCCTGCTATGCAAGGACACATTGATGCATTGTCGAATATGATACAACAAATTCAACATATATGAGTGTTGATGTTTCATTGCCTCTCACCTGGCAATCTGCCCCCTTAGCAGTTACCTATATGTAGTATGTAGTATAATTAAGTTGTAAATGTATGGCCATGTCCCACAATCAGTGCAGTGACACGGCTTGTAAATACACTAACTACTGAACATCCTGCATGGTGGTGGGTTGGGCATGGGTCATGGGTACCCTCGTTGCAACCCATATGTACCTGTACCCATAACCCACATGGGTTGCCAAACCTGTGCAGATCCCTATTGTTGCTTCCCCCCATATTTTTTTGCATCTGCAAGCGTTGATTCAGACTTATGGTCGTGGCACCTGAGTATGATATCTACATGCAGTCTAAAATTCCCTATGCCATGGCTGCACTACACAATTTCATTCATATCCATGATCCAGATGATGGTGCAAGTGAAAGATGGGATATATTGCAAAGGCAATGTGGGAGGACCACCTGTAATATGATGTGACACTTCTGTGACATCCTAACCCAGCTGTGCAGCCGAACGGTTTTTGGGTTTCTGGTTACATTACATAAACCTGGCTAACTACATATTAGGAAGCTTAACCTAACCAAACCTCACCCTAACCGGCTACCGAAAAGGCCCTAAGCCGTTCTACCACCTACTGAACAAAAACTCTAGTGATCACCAGACCGGTAACCGATAACCGATAACCGATCGCCTCCACAGAAAACATAAATGACTTCTATACTTGAGCTAACATCTTGATCAGGCAAACATCGGATTGATTCCTGACACCTGCAAGTGTTGGCCGCGAGCATTCCCAGTTGGGGCATATCATGGGACTCACGGCAGATGATGTAGCAGGGAATACAATCTGCATTTGGTGCCAGAGCACGCATAAGATACAGTGTCGTCCTGTACATACAACTCTCCAGCATTAACTTCCAAGTCCCAACATCTCTTCAATTCATCCCCGGGCCTGTGCCTTATCTTGATTCTCAAAAAAAAACATCACTGCAAATCTTCATCCAAGGCTCAAAATCCGGGTGCCTGCCCAACGCACCAGAAATCCCGCACAGGCGTTGGATTTGCTTTCCCAAAAGTCCGGATTATTATCCACGGAGATTTTGGGATGTAGCTAAACGAAGATTGTGAGGCGCGCAAGGGTGTGCGTAGGGGAATTGAGGCTGAGCGCTGAAGCCTAAGGTTCCTCATCATTCGAGTTCTGTTTATTCCCTGTCACTCATAGAGTAAGCATATAATTTGTACATGCCGACTACGAAGGTACATACATATCCACCTTTGTAGTTTCGGATTTAGAATATGAGATGGGTCCTCGTTGCCAGGCTAGTATCCACGTGCACATGCAGCTTCTTTTCGCTTTTGCGGCTTGCAGGCTGATGTATGTGGAGCGGGCTCCAACCATACGAGGAAGTCCTTCACTATGCTGGTCATATCGTCGACTCGGCCCTGGCCTCTCCGGGCTAATCGAGCCTGGTATCTTTGATACAGTTTCTGCCGGGCATGTGGGGCAACGCGATTTCGTGGTTCTCCACAGTTTGGCATATCCCGTAAGCGAAGCTTCTTTCCGAAGAACCTGATCACCATAACAATCACCTTGCATCCAACAACGTCAACTTACACGGTCTACGCATGAAATTGTTAGAAATAAGAAAAAGTCATCCCATACATTGGGGTTAAAATCTCATTGAATGATTGAAATGTAGTGCATATGTAGTCCAGATTTGGTTAAGTCAGGGGTCGATCCTTGTTCCGTGGAGGCTTTAAAGCTTTAAGGGCGACACAAACCCGAAACCATCGGTCAGGTGTCGTACCACTCTCTCTGTTCCTACAGTCGTCATCTCCAGCGGCACCTAATGGCAACTATAATGACCACGACGAACGCAATCTTTCTTCCACCGCTTGGGGTTGAGCCTTCCAGTAGTGACGCCAACAATAGCAGTGGTCGTGTCGTGCGGTTCGAAAGTGCATGTGTCCTTATTCCAGACGCAGAACCAAGAAGGCTCTCAAGATCCTACTCCTTACCACTGTGGAAGAAAAAGCCCATTCAGCTTTCAGATCCGGAGACGGAGCCTTCGCTGCATCTGCCGGATACTCATGTCGTCCTGAAGGTTCCAATACCGAGGTAAGCGAATGACACTCCTAACCACAGTCTAGGCCACTAATCAACCGTGCAAGGTTCATCTCTAAAGCATCGATATCTCGATCTCCCTCCAGAGGCAGGAGTTCAGGCTCTCCACAGGGTCTGAAACCGCTTTCTCCTTGTCTTGTACATCGATCGCCTTCATCTTCCCCCACTTTACCGTACAAACCCGTCAGACGAACATCTCAACCTATTTCTACTCAAGAGCGGAAGCATGATTCGGCTGTGACGATACCTCTACGAGAATGTTGCCCTGACTGTGCGCCTATCACGGAGGAGTCCTTCATGGAAGGGGACCGGTGGACGGAGAAGTTCTCCAGAGCCGCGAGGCGGAGACGAAGCGCAAGTTTAGATAATACAGGTAATGCTTTCGCTATAGTGAGCCTGACAGAAATGAGCACATCTAACCCAACGGTGCTTGTTTCAGGTTTCAGCACACAGCATAATAAAACATCCGTCTTCTCCATAACAGTCGATGAAGTCGACAAACGCCGCAAATCGATGGACAATGTTGGAGAAGACCTCAAGCGGTCCAGACAACCTCCTATCTCCCCTTTGAATGTCGCGCCATCTATACAACCTCGCTCGTCTAAGACGCCGCCTCTGCAGGACACGTCCTTATTACCTATCCCATCAACTTCTAGTTCTTCCGAAATTTCTTCCGGCGACCTCCCCACCCGCGCCAACTCTTCTCCAATCCAAGAAGAGGACGAAGACCAGCTCTTCCCCCTTCCCTCCCCAAGGCGGTCACCTACGTCATCTAAGGCTTCTTCACCGGTCCCCTCCCCGAAACCTTCGCCATTTCCTAGTCCTAATGTCTCCGCTACTTCTCTCTCATCGATTCCACCGCCCGTTCCCAAGTATATTGGTATCACCAGTTCCATGAGCTCACAGGGTAGAGTCCTTCCAAAGTCCATAAGCAGAAAAACACCTCAACCTCGCGATATACATTGGCCTCATGATCCAAATCAGGCACCTGTCCTTCCACCTCTTTCCATCTCGAAAGGCTTTAGCGCAGCGTTTGACTGGGGATCTCATGATCCTTCACTTCTGGCAAGTAGATCCAGGAAACCCCGACCGAAACCACTGATTCTCACGGCCACAACCAAAACACTCGGACTGAGCGTTCCTACCTCCCAATCCCGAACACAGATATCTTCAATCCGCGAATCAACCCGCGAAAGAAGAGTTCCCTTGACTGCCAACACCAAACCTTTACCCACCGTCCCTCTGGAGTACTCGCGTTCTCATTACAACCCACCTCTCCCTTCACCTCCGTGGACACCGTCCTCTCCCACCCCGCCGAGATCTCCATCGCATTACGTGGCATCGGCTATGCCGCGGAAACCCTCGTTCCCTCTCCCTTTCTTGGACGCGCTGAAAGGCGCTGGTGACATCTTGAAGGGCGTGAACTCGATCAGCGGGGGTGCCGGGGTTGGCCCTTTTTGAAGACAGGTCGAAGAAAAATACGAGTTGTATGCCCAACCTTCTTTCTTTCTATCTTTGGTCCTTCTATGCCCTGATTCTCTGCTGCAAGAGGGTGCTCAAGCGCCCTATCGTGTTTCTTTCTCCCTCTGTATACCCTTTTTTTGGTAACCTATGCATATGCTATCACCATATATACTGTAGCTGCACGTACGACCCCCATACAGATGGGGATGTCCATAATACAATTGGTGCTAAGCCATTTCACACCTAATTTGCATACCACTGCTTTGCGCTCCATTCCTGTTTAACAGTTCTTATTTCAAGTTTCTTGCTCTACCTTTAGGTTTTATCGTCTTGTTATCTTCTACTCCTACTTACAAGTTACCTGTTGTGCAGCTGTGCTTGATAACTGACAATGATAACACATCTCTGTCAACATTTGCCAAGGCAATTAATTACTATCTGGTTATTCAACAATGGTGTACAACTAAGCTATATATACCTTTGTATACACAAACAGGAGCTTTTGTCTGAAGGAGGCAGTATGAACTCCAAATTACAAATCTCTGTGCAACTTCCAGTCTTCATTGACACCCTGCCACAATGATTTGCATTTTTCACTGCAGCCTTCTGAGTTCAAAAATTGTTTGACAGAATCCAGCATTTCCAACTCAATGAATGACAGTACATGTTTCCTGCCTTTTATTCCCCTTATATGTGACTGGTGAAGGATGTTATGCAAGGTAAGGCAAAGTAAGTTCCTAAAGGATGGAACCCTCCATAGTACATTGAAGAAATCCAAAGTTCTTTTCAGAAGACCCTGTAGTTCAAAGTCAGGCCATTCAGATATGAGAGTTTTTTGCATCATCTCCACACATTTCTCCACATTATCAACAGATAATCTTCCCTTGATGTACAACTTGCTCAAGAACTCATAAACCCAACAAAGCTGCATATGTCCTTGTTGATGGCTGTCACCTAAGAGATGCTCCAGTAAATTATCAGTATAAACTGATGGCAGGTGCAAAATGATTGAATCATCATATACACGAGGGCTTTCAGCTTTCATGTTACTGTGAACCAGCTGTCTCAAGGCTAAAGATGCAATTCTGTCCTCAATTTCTGGTCCTCTGTTGTGGAGTTGGTCCTGTGGGCTCAACTGGGGAATAAACATATTTAACAGACCCTCCAGAGTTGCATTCATTTGCCCAAACAGTTTCTCTTCTGAGGGATCATCTGTCTGACACTGGATAAAAAACTCCCTCCTGCTAGATCCTAACACTGGGGCTGGTAATAGCATCTGAAGACATAGAAGCAGCTTTTTTGATATCAGATTGTATTTCATTTCATTTGTTTCCAGTAACTGAATAAGCAAGAGAATAGTTGCCTTCTTCTTTGAGCTAGGAAATTGACTGGAACTGGACCCTATACCAGCATGTAGCAAATTTAGATGTTCCAATGGTGCTTCATCCATCCCACAATAAACATATGCTAAGGTATCTAAAAGCAAAGACAAACTACCATCTTTCAGGCCAAGTTTTTCTTGACCCTCACTATGAATTGATTCTAGCATTTCACAAAGCTCAATAAATGCTCCATGGTTTTGAGGAGAATAACTTGAAGTGTTAGCCTTGAGAAGATGGTAGTAACAGACTTCAGTACAGATGATATTGGCATATGTATTCAAATCATATCCCATGCTTGCAAGATGAACATGTTTGCCATAATGTTGTTTGAGAAGTTTCCAAAATAGCAACCAATCACCCAGAAGAAACCAGTAATTGCCTAAGAAAGAGATCTTAAATACAGTGCAACATTATCAAATGATTTGCATACCTTGTTGCATAGTCTTCCTCTCTAAGTCATGATATTGTGATATAGCAGGTGGTCTCTCCTTAGTTAGATATGATGGATGGTGCCAGATAGTTACAAGGGTCTGCATATATTTTGTTGCTGTTGACAGCTCTAGAAACATTGGATTTGAGGGGCTAATTTCATTTATGTGCTGCCAGAATTTGTGCCCCAGGGAAGGTAGAGGTACATTTGCTCTTTGGACAAGCTGTTCCATGCCATTGCAGGAAAGAAGCTTTTGTACCATATTCTCTGTGTGAATAAACTGGGAAACTGCTAGAAGAGCATTGTGGATTGCATTCTCTTGTTGTGACACTGCCAAAAGCCAGGTGATACTGTTTACAAGCAATTGAGGTTGATGAGATTTAATTTCATTAATTTCTGCATCTTCCACCATGTATTCATGAGATTTAGCATGGTTGTCTTTGCTTTGAGCCCAAAGTTTATTCAATAAAGATGTGGTGCCACTTGCCATTGATGTCAACAGCACCATGGCAGAGGTTTTATAAGGACATGCTGGATAAATGACAGACAACACCACAGACAACCAGTAGCAGAGTAAGACTCCACTTATGAAACTGATAGTAACTGAGGCTACACCAATATGCAGTTGAACCAACTGCAATCCAAGGCCCACAAGAAACAAGCCAACAGATAGTAGCAAGATAAAAGGCAATGCAGAAATGATGCTAGGCACATGCCAAGCAAGTAGAGCACTGTATCTATGCTGGTGCTGATATGCATATTCAAATGCATTTGGACTTAAACCCATAGTATAGTACTGAAGCCATTGCTTGATTACCATAGCTCCAATGGCTGCTCCAAGGCTGCATGTGAGGCCAATGAACCAGAGAATATTGACTGCAATCACAAAACCAGAGGGATGAAAGAATGTGTCTGTACTATTAACAACATCTGAATTGACAGAGAGAGCTTGAGTTTGATTCTGGCCAGTTAGAACAATTTGGAGGAGTTCTTTGATAAGTTCCAGCTGCTGAACCACAATGTTCTGTGGGTCAGGCTGTAGTGGTTTGTAGAACTCAATGAGAAATGCAGTGAGAATGCCTGAGAACAAGCCAGCCTAAAGGATATTTTCTATTATCAGACCAGTCTGACCAGTAGAACAAGTACTAAAAACATACAAAAATAAGTATCACATCCATACTTTGATTCCAGTTCCTCATGACATTTTCATCTTGATGCTTGGCTTCTTCCATGTAATTTTTCCAGACTGGGGAATCCCAAGGGATTCCATCCTGTGCACCAAAGAGATCCTTGACTGGATCTACAACAGTTGAAAATTCTATTACAGATATGATATTGTGGTTACTTACCAGGTGCCACATGAGCATGGTCAAACCTACTAGGAGTTCTGAAGGAGAATGAAAATGGGATATCCTGCCCTTCTCTGCGGCTTGCTACTGGGATAGTTGGAAGAGACTGTCGGAAGGTAGGACGCACACGACCTGGTCTTCGGGGGAGGGCCCGAGGTCTGAGATGATCTGGATTGTCGTCTGTTGAGGCGGTTGATATATAGTAGTTCAAGGTATCGTCCAAGGAGGGCGCTAGGTTATCTTCAGGGCCGCTCTCAGGAGGAAGTACTGCTTGCTCAGATGGCCGCCGCGGCCTAGGACGAGGTCCAGCTGGCCGCATGAAAGGCCGAGTTCGAGTCTTTCCATTGTTGTCACTTCGCTCCATTCCTTGGTGGAATAATTGTGGTTGTCGCAGGGGGACTAGTCGATGTCGGCAGTGAAGGCTGTGTTGAAGTCGCTGCAGAACTTCTTCAGTCACCTGCCAACACTGCTTCTGTAAGAGCTGATCGGCTCATGCCGGAGCTCTCAAGGTTGAACGTCTGAGGTCTACAGTTACTGACGGCCACAGGTGTATAGCAGGTATATAACTAGGTTCAATGATCGCAGGACCAGCTGCGGCGGCCCTCGAGTCTTTAAGGCCAGATCAACGCCACTTCATTCAAACCCTTCCCAAGGCCGAATTACATGCTCATCTAAATGGGTGCATCCCACTCGCGGTCCTCCAGGACCTCGCACGCGAATACGCAGCATCGGATACTCCTGGCAGGTTATCCAGTGAACATATCCAAACTGGTTTAACCGAGCTTCTCAACGGTCCTTCTTTGAATCAAATATCTGATTTCTTCAGCCTTTTCCCAACAATTTATGCCCTGACAGCATCCCCTCCGTCTCTGGCCCATGCAACCAGGGCTGTATTGAGCTCGTTCCTTGATGGCCCCGTTCCCCAATGTCGTTATCTTGAATTACGGACGACACCGAAGGAGACAAATGAAATGACAAGAGAACAGTATCTGCGGGTAGTCTTAGGGGAGGTCGCGCGATTTGGAAAAGACAAAGCTGCTCTGATTGTAAGTTTGGATAGAAAGATGGGGGAAGATGTTCTGCAAGAGTGCGTTGGGATTGCCAAGAAATTGAAAGCAGAAGGAGAGCTTATTGTGGGGATAGATCTATGTGGAGATCCCACAGCTGGAGACGTGGAGGCATTTCGTCGCTATTTTGAGGATGCGAGCTCAGCTGGCCTGGGTGTTACGCTTCATGTGGCTGAGGTGTGTGTATTTACGATGATCAAATGTTTCTCTCTTGGATAACATCATAGATGTTGACAGACCATCCACAATACTGCTGAAGAGACCCTCCAGCTTCTATCTTTTCCACATCACCGATTAGGGCATGCCACATTCCTTGAGAAGGAAGCTAAGGACATTGTAAGGAGAGATAAAACATGCATCGAGATCTGCTTGAGCTCAAATCTTCTGTCTGTTCACCATCCTGTTCCTTGACATGCCATTTTCCCTTTCTCATGTCGCTTCTAGTTGCAAAACCGTGGCCTCTCTAGACGGACATCATATCCGATATTATTTGGACCACAAGCATCCCATTGCCATCTGTGTACGTTTTCCTTCACTGACTTGGAGGAGGGGACCAGTTGCTCAAGATATCGTGACCAGACTGATGACACGCTTCCTTTCCGCACTTCCCTCGACGGCGAGTATGCCCTATTGATGGCGCAGCCACCCCTCGGTCTCGGCTTGTCCGAGGGAGAGATAAGGATCATAGGTCAAATGAGTATGGGGGCGAGGTTTTCCAACCGTGTCATGGTTGAGCACGCTTCATGACTGGGTATTCATGCGGCGAGCCTCGTACAATAAAGAACTGGATACCTGGATAGTTGGTAGAATAACATGGTATCAATTTTGGAACCAAACATCGGAACCTTGCTTTCAATAATGTCAACAATAGGACCTGCAATCCCTGCTCATCTACTCAACCGCCATGGAACTAACGAGGAAGGCCATGATACGGATTCAGACTCACCTGTAGGACCGCAAATTCCTATAGACCTTCTGAACCAGGCCGATGACGATGCAGAGGAAGAAGACTATGTTCCGGCACTACCGCCTGACATGGTTGCTACGCGCTCTGCAGGATCATCTACTTCTCGTGCTACTACGAACACACATGGAGCATCTGGACTAGCCCAGGCTCATTCATCATACCTCCGAAGGCATCAGTTGGATGACGACGACGACGAAGACGACGTTGGACCTCAACCTCTCCCACCCGGTACGAGACATGCAGAAACAGGTGCAGTAAGAGAATTTGTGGAAAAGGAAGAAAAACGACGGAGGGAAGTGGAGGTGCGCCAAAATACACTTGGTATACCTGCAATACTTGGCATGAAATACGCTTCAGGAAGCTGGCAAACCGAAGACTTTAAAAAGGGACGAATGGATGCTCGTCCCTCCATCATCCTCTGATCTTCTCGGCAGTACGTCTATTCCCTCCTCGTCTTTGGCACAAGCCTTATGAAATTCAAGACCTTGACCCCTCAAAGCTGACCAAAGCACGTCAATTTTCGCGCTCGTCTGCGCCGCATAATAAGTCTGACACGTCGTTATGGACCGAAACGCCAGCGGAGCGACAGCAGAGGCTAGCTGACGAAGTCTCAGGCAAGAAGCGTCGAGCTGTCAACGCGGAACCCGTAGAAGAAGCTTTGGACGGAAAGAAAAAACGAAGGATGGACGAGGAAATTCGGAAAGGGGTGGATGAGTACACTGTTGGTATTTTTCCTTCTCTTTCCATCACCACTCACCGACCGATCTGCAGCACAAAATTCGTGGTCCGTCTCTCATTGTGCAGCACGGTTCGACGAGCAAAGCAGATGACAAACAGGATGAGAGTAGTGGAATCTGGGATCACGCTCGAGACATGTCCATGGGCGGAAGACTGATGGATGATGCGAAGCGTAAGCAGCTTGTCCGTGAAGCAGGGGGGCTGGGTGACAGGTTTGGAACCGGCAAAAGTGGTGGATTTCTCTGAGTTTAGCGCCAGATCTTTGTATTGTATGTCTTCCTAATTACCTTTCGTGAAAGATTATTGGTGATGACAGGATCATGCCTCTGATTACATGTACACACGGCTCTTCTTTAGGTCTGAATTCACGTATCAATGATGAATATCGATGAATGTTGGTACATGATGATATTATGGTCGACTGGAAGTCGTGTTTGCAAGGTCTGGCCTCCTTGCGAACGTGCCAAATCAAATTGTTGGATTATCGATGATTGATGACAATCAGCGTTTCTTTGCACTGATTACAATAAATTTGGGATCAAATTTTGCAAAGGCTACAAAATCTCGAAGGGATAACAGATCCATGCTAGCGGCAAACCATCAGTCAACTGAGGGCAGGTCGCGACGGCTTACTGTGTTGGTACAGACGTGGATACTTCTTGTGAGGCCAGACCTCCGTCAAAAGCGACGCCAAAGTTTGGAATCTGCGCCAAAACCACCATCAGCTCATGCTTAAGTTTGCTAAGTCACTTGCCAACGACGGCTACGATCTTCTGCGCAGTCCTCCTTACGCGTCTCTTCCTCGCTGACGCTTTTCTTCTGGATTTCGCACGAGTTCCGCCCCCTCGAAGTGTCCCACTTTAAGTCGCTTTTTCTCCAATGCCTCAATTTCCACACCAAGGATATGGCCGATCTCGCCGGTCGTTGCAGCGAGCGTTGGCGGACGAGTAAACAGGAGGTACGTCGTCCACCCAGGCTGCGCGACCCGAGGGCTGAGCGGAGAGCGTAGCAGCTTGGATGGAGTCTTGATAATGGGCTGTTGGTGTAAAGACGAGTAGGGAGAAGAGTAGGGAGAAGGGAGTAGATGAGTACGGGGCGGGAGCGGATAGATGGAGAGGGATGAAGATGGCCCGCAGCGAGGAAATCATTGCAGAAAGAGGTTCTGTGAGATAAGAGGTCAGAATCATGAGAGTTGAGAGTTGATGAGACGTACTTGAAGGAAAACGATCTGTTCTGTGGCAATCTTGTCAACAGTTTTAGATTTGCTAGTTCCAAAGGACTAGGCCATGGAGATGAGTTTGGCATAATGTCGACGAGTTGGCAGAGCATGGAGTTCATCCACAGCTTGCAATAAGACTTGGTGTGCATTGTCATGGTAATCCAAGTTCCAAGCATTGATCACGGCTAGAGGATCGGTGAATGATGCCACCAAAGGACCATCATTGAACCTCAACATACCATCCTCTAGGTAGAAGATTCATGAGAAATGAAAGAGATGGCAGAAACGCAACGGCCTACTATGTTTGATTGGACCCCAAAGCTGTCGTTCAGTGGCCTCGGCTGACATGGAAAATATTTGTCAAAATCTTAAGACCAGCACCGTTTGCACAACCATATATATGATGATTGGAAAGGGTACATACGATGCGAAATTAGGTCTGCCCAATCACCACACCTTTCTGCCACTCTTCGAGAGCCTTGTTATCGAACTTCTGCGCAAGCTCGTCTGCTTGTGCAGACGACAGGGCGCCGATCACAAATTCACAATGTCTTGCAGACGTGTGGCGGCCAATGCACCAGTAAGATAGACTATAACATCGCAGAACAGCGCCCTCCATTCGGAGATGTTATCCCCAGGATCGTCAATCTAGGCTTGCCACTTTGACGCTGGGAAGCATCCGTGATCTTGTCGTTGAACGTAGTCAAGTTTCAGGCGTTTTGGGGAGGAAGACACCGATACCAGGGGTGGGGTAGAACGTTTCCCAGGTAGAGGTCCATTGTTCCTGCTACTCTGGTAGCCTGAGACCCAGTGCGGTAGAAGTCAGCCTGGAGTCAGCCAACAAAGTGACCGTTGTTGTCGAGCGCCACTGAACAAATTGTGACTACGTGTCTACCGAGTCGCGACTCGACTTGGAAGCTTGCCCACAACTAATACAGTTGGTAATCTGTACTTGCAGTGTAGAATGTGATCCCGAATCCACACTCCCCTCCCACGTTCTGCTCTTATCAACTCAAGCCTCCCTCAACGAACTGCTTTCAAGGCGGTGATTATTCCGCTTAGTGGAACCCCAACTTATGCATACCAAGATATATATTACGACACTCAGGTAAGCGGCATCGTTACAGTCTCCACTATCGCATTCTTTGCTGAGAGAGTTCGACATCAATAAGCTTTTCTTCCCGGCCAAGGAAGTCTCTTTGAAGGTCATCAAACCCACGAAACGTCTTCTCGCCACAAAGATCTCGAACAATCATTGCCATCTCGTCCACCAACTGTCGACTTATCAACGACCGGAGGAAATCGATAAACTTGAGTATAACTTACAGATATGACGTTAGACAAAGCCACCAGAGCTTGAATTGATGAAGGACGATATTAGCATTGAAACTTCCCAGCTTAGATGACTCACCGGTAGAGTGTGCAGGCAACTGCTCGTCCTGCACCACATCCCGAGTCAGCACCAATATTGATCATCGAGGACGATATCGGTCTCACCGTCAAGATATCCAATGTCATCTCCTCAAATCCGATACTCGACCCATCCACCTTATGCGCCGCAAACATATCCAGATCGCTCCTGGAATCCGGGTCCGATTCATCAGACGTCATTTGGCTCTCGTCGGTGGTAGCAGGTGGTGGAGAATGGAAGCTGACATGAGCGGCGAGACGCTCGTGGTACACGACACGATCCCGAAGTATTGGCAAACACGCAGGAAGAGGTTGTCCGCCTGACAGAGCGTACGAAAGGATGGATATGGTTGAGAAGATGTCGGCGAGCTAGACGTCAAAACACGACATCAGGGTGATTTCATGGCAGCCGAATGTATCAACTCACTAGGTCCGGGTTGAGGAATGGGGTCTACGAAGGATAATGAGCTAGGAGTTGAAGTACCAGGAAGAGCTTACATGAAGAACCAGAACGCTGCACCATTTGGTATCCAATTTTGCAAAGGCTCCAGTGAACAGCGCGAGAGACGATAACAACTTTATCCTAGTAACAAACCATCAATCGCCAACCGAGTGCAGGACACGTTTTGCTTACTGCGTTTGGTGCAGACGTGAATATTTCTCGTAAGGCCAGATCCCCCTACACAATATCTGGGCACTTGCGTTCAATCAACACAGCGTAAAGGACGTACTGCACCTGTGGGTCATATTTTGCCCTCGAAAGCGACGGCGCCAAAACTTGTAATCTTGTCTATACCCACGCCAAAACCACCATGAGCTCAAATGTGGAGTCAAATAATAAGTCACTTACCACAACAACTACGATCTTCTGCGCAATCCGCCTCACACGTCTCTCCTTCGCCGACGCTGTTCTTCCCGAATTCCCAACAAACTCCACCTTCTCATAGTGTCCAGCCTTGAGTCGCTTCTCCTCAGCGAGGAGTGCCTCGATTTCCACGGCAAGGATGTGACCGATCTCGCCAGCGGTCGCAGCGAGCGTTTGACGGACGAGTGAACGGGAGGAGGTGAGGTGGGGGAACATCATGACGATGAACTGAATACATAGTCAGAATTTCTCAACAGATGGAAATAGGAAAGGCACCTACAGTGGCGGCGGATCCGATGATCACGAGGAGTCTAGACAAGTATGTGCATAAGAATAGTTCTGCCGAAAGAATATGACACTTACGCCCTCTTCCACCCAATAGTTACACCAACTCCTGGATTGGAGAGCACCGCCAGATGGGTGTCGATCCAGCTAAACCCCACGACTATCGAAACCCATGATCAGTGACCAAACAGTTCCTTCCAACTGTTGTAGAGGGAGAGAAAAACGAACCAAGAACGAGAGTAACACCAATCATTGTCCAAAATAGAAGTTGCTGTGGGGGTGCCGCAATCCTGCAGAAAAAGACGGGGGCGACGAATACCGTCTGCAAAACCCCAAACAAAGTCAATAATGATGCATCTTTCCAACGAAGACGACCAAGACTGACGGTGGCAATCACGATCCCATATGGATTCCCATCCCCTCTTCCAGCACCAATATACCATACTGCCATGCCAGCTGTCCAAATCCTCGTTAATGGACCGACATGGATAAAAAATAATACAAGTATGCACCAAGCAGCCCAACAATCGTTCCCGCTAGCCTCACCACAAATCCCGCAATCTACCAAGTCAAGTGTCACTGACCGTTTGTTTATACCGCATACGTACGTAAGGCACCCACCTGGTCACCCGCATAAACCTCCAACCCCATTTGCGCCATGATGAGTGCCCATAGCCCCCGATTTTCATAATAGAACCACGCAGTCGAGGGGCAAACAGCTGGCACCCATAAAGCAACTGACACCACTGCGTGTCTCAGAGCGAATATGCCCTCAGCGGACTTGAAGAATCGGAATATAGCTCCAACTTTGACAAGGGAGCGCCCAAAAGCTGTTGTA
>QFEU01000179.1:0-14288 GCA_003316345.1 Tricholoma terreum | reverse complement strand
GGAATACAGAACAGATGGATTCAAAAACTACGTGTGTCTTCAAACTCGTTTTTGTTATATAGTCTGAAACATATAACAAAGTTCCTTTGATGGCAGTTCCAGATCTAAGACTTGTAACATCAGTGTTGCAGCGGAACAGATAAGATATAACAGGTGAAAAATTGTTGATCCACTGTTCTTTTTTTTTCAGGTTGAGGGCACCAGTTACTGGGTCAACTTGGGTTTCTGCAAAGGTTTCTCGGGGAAAGCGTGACTTACATCTACCCCACTTGTTGTCAAGACAGCCTTTGTAAGATTTTGCTTTACTTTGAGAGCCATCTTTCTTGATGTTGGTACTACAGGTATGTATATTAGATTTTGACACTATATCATCAACATCATTTGAAAATTTATTCCACCAGGTCTTCAAATTCTGGCACTTTCTACAGCCGCCACACTCTGTTCTGGTGCATCGTAAAGGTGGAGGCTCAGGAAGTGTCTCTGTTGGATCAAAATAGCCTTCAGCCTGTGAAGCCTGAGAAACATCAGACAAAACCTCGGCTTGCGTACCTGTCAAGAATTCTCCTTGAGAAGCACTCTCAAGATATTTGACCATTTTTTGCTGGAAATCAGAGGTGGGGTCAATAATGCGATTTTTTATCTCATCTGGAGTTAGACCACCTTTAATCCAAAGCAAAAGATGGATATGAAGTGTAAGTCGCCCTTGTTGTTCAACAGTGCCATAGTATGCAGAAGTTTCTCCATAAAGTCCAGGATGGTATGAGTCGATACCAAGTACATGTTCGATGAACTGTTGTACCATGAAGTGGAAAAACCGAGCACAAGCTACAGGATTATTGGCAATAAGTCGATATCGGGCATCTGGAAGTCTGATGCATGGCTTAAATGTAACATCTTGATCGGCATAGTACAAAGCAATGGGATTTTTAACATCAGCAGGTGAAAGTGTGATATACCAGAGTGGAGCTCCCTGATGGGCTATCAATGACCATATTTCATTTCTCATATACTTCTTACTAGTGACTGAGCCAGAGATCTTACCACCTACATGATCCAAGTCTCGAATAACTTGAAAGCAGTTTTTTTCTTCTTGAGTAGATGGTTTAATTACATCACCTTTTGACATCTTATTAGCCATTGATAACATAACCTCTTGATCAAGGTTGAGAAGACGATTTGCTATGTCATCAAATTTTTTTGTTTCAGCTAACAGAAACCCACCTGTAGTACTGGCCTTTATCTGCTCATGGCTGAAGGCTACAAAGGGAAAGCTGGGGTCTTTCTGGAAGCGCTTATCATGATACATAAGGAGATGCCTCTTGTGCTCCTTATCAGATAGTGAAGTACATCCAATTCCTCCATGACCATAAGGAAAGAGCCAAGGAAATAGTTGTGGATATAGTCCTGGATTTTCATAAATTGATTGAGCATATGGGCTGCGACCAATTGCTAGGGCCTTTCCTTTTCTTGCCCAGTGCTGAAGAGCAAGAGCCTTTTGTGCATCAAGTGTTTTTGTATCTAATTCTGCTCCTGTCAAGCCATGAACAATGAAAGGGCACCCTCCTTCCGCAACACCATCATTTACTTCATTGTCAAATACACTTGTACCTTCAGAGACCTTGTTAGATTCTGCTGGGCGATATTCAACAGACACAGGAGGCATATCCTCAGGATAGCTATTTAGATTATCATATGATATGTTCAAGTCACTATAATCGACATGGTTCAGCTTTAGCCATTCAAGTGCTTTTGCTACTTGGTTTCTCCTGACTAGAACTGGTATACGTTGCAAGTCCTCTTGAGTGGGTTTCAAAGGCCCCGTAAATAGAATAGCAAGAACATCATCCATTTCTTCAACTGGAGGAGGCAGAGTATGATATATTTTTGGGAGAGGGGATTCAAATGCAATTACATGAGCAACCATTTTTTTAAGGCCACTAGAAGCTACTCTGACAAAACAACAGTTGTGACGTATGCGAGCAACGAGAAGTCGCTCCATATAGTTTAGATCTGACAGCACCTTTGGAACTACACCAAGCCAAAGGTTATTAGCTAAAGCAAGGCGTGGGACTTTTCCTTTTCTGATGCTCCCACGGCAGCTATCACATACTTTGTCACACCGGTAGTCAAGAACAGGACCCTTGAACTCAGAAATTTTTTGAGAAGAAGTCTTGCATTCAATACGAGTCACACCAGGGGCTTCCAAAATTCCAAGCATTGTCTTTATAGCTTTGAGACGACTCAGCTGAGTAACAGGCACCAACTCACCACACACTGCACATCCAGATTCCTCAAGGGCCGACGGCTTTGACTTTTTGCACCATTCTCTGACTATGGTCTCGCTCAATTCTTCCGTTACTGGTAGAGGAGGAAAAATAGGTGGTGGGGCAACAGTGCTTTCTTCAGCCTTACCACGTTTCAAAGGTTTGCGCCTTTTTATATTGCGTTCAATCTTCTTCTCTTCAGTGAGTTTTGAGAATGCATTGGCAGATACTGTTTTTTTCTTTGCAGAAGCAGACAGTTGAGCCTGAAGAACAGAAGTATAAAGATTGCAATTGACACAATTATGACCCTCAAACACTTTTACAAGCTCATCTTTAGTGAAATGCCAATGCATACTCAGAGGAATTTTATGTATCCGTGCTATCTTTTGCACCATCTGCTTAGAGATATGTGGTACAACATCAGTAAGTGACAAGTCAGCATGTACGAAGCCATGGTGTACAGGGTAAGACAGGCATCCTATATCATCTACATGGTCCACATAACGAAACACATGAGCTGAAGATAGTTGATCATTACTGTTCTTAATAACTGGTGTGACAGATGGATGCGAAAACAAATATGCCCTCCCTCCTCCAGTAGGCACTGAAGTACCACCAGAGCCACCCAACTCAGGGTAAGATTCCAGTGGATAGATACGAACTGGAGGCATACATAAACATTCAGACGACAACCAAAAATCAGCAAGTGCAGAAGAAAATATACCAATCAGATTACTTATTAATACTAGTAAAGTTATTCCGTATACAACAGAGCACACTTGAGGCCCATGGGGCAATACAGCAGACCAAGAAGAGAGAGCAACAACCCTAACTAGATAATCATGACGGAAACACTGGTTCCGCAAGAGACTAAGGGCTATACGACGACATGTTACTGAGATGTGGGGCAAAGGAAGAACATAGATGCGAAGCAGCAACTGCCAAAAATGTGAACAAAAATAATCCAAAAACTTCGCAAAAATGCGCAAAACCAGAGCCGTAACGCCACGCAGAGCAGAGAGTGATATTTGATAAAATGATCTCAAAAACACAGAACATACGGTCGAACAAGTCACAGGATCAGGGGTAGCTTGCATGGTCAAGACGACGACGCTCAAATTGAGCACACAGACAAAAAGGTTTTTTTCAAGAGACCGCACATGCAGCTCAAGCGGGTTGACAGTCAAGGTAGAACTTTCTACCAGACGGATGGGACAGGCAAGGGTTTGAACGGCGGACAACTGATGCCGAACAGCATGAGGCATGATGCGCTACACGGAAGACATGTCAGTGGACGAGGTCAAGCAAGAATCGGGACCGACTCACAGTGGTGGCATGCGAACACCAAAGGACAGGCTGGGTAGAACGTTCAACCAGGCGGATAGGACTTGCAAGGGATTGGACAGAGGACAACTGATACTGAACAACATGAGGCAAGACACGCTGCGCAGAAAATGTGTCGGTGGACAGAGTTAAGCAGGGATTGAAATCAACTCACCGTGACAGCATATAAACACTGTAGGGCAGTCGGGGTAGGGCAGGCAAGGGTTTGGGCGTCAGACGACGGACACTGAACAGCTTGAGGCACCATGCACTACACAGAAGATGTGTCAGTAGACAAAGTCAAGCAGGAATGGAATTTGACTCACACTGGCAGCAACATTATATGAACACCATAGGATAGGCCAGGTAGAACTTTCGACCAGGTGGATAGGACTGACAAGCATTCGGACGGAGGACGACTGACACTGAATAGTCTGAGGCAAGATGCACTATACAGAAAATGTGTTGGTGGACGGTCAGGCAATAGTGAACATTAACTCACAGTTACAGCATACGAACACTGTAGAAATGCAACATTGAGGAAACTGAATGACACAAGCAAGAGGACGTGGAGAATGCGCATGTTGAAGCAAGGAGCAAGGAGGTTGGTGGGCGAAAACTGATGATGCGTGAGAATGTGTTCAACCAGTATCCGAAATGTTCCGAATGAACAACACGAGTCAATAACCTGCGAGGTGCAGCAAGGCAAAAACGATTCTTGTCGTATAAGCAGTTCGCTCATGCCACACAACTTTAGAAGTGCCGCAACAAAACACAAGATAATCTTTTCATAGCGCAATGTACAAAGTCAAGACCAATATAAGAAACGACGACTGGCGGTTGTTCACTCCTGACTGTCAACAGGCAATGCCAACAAGATAACAAAGTGGATGTTCGTCGAAAGACTGGTGGCGCCCCGCGTTGCATCCCCTCCGAAGGTGTTGACCGTATACCCAACTGTCACAAGGGAATCACAAGGCAAGTCCCGCAGACCACGTTCATACAACGGCCAGCTATTAATTTTCGAGAAGTCGGCACCAGAGTATGTGAACTCCTTTGCACCATCAACACCACGGCCATCATAGATCGGTACTACGAAAGCAAGGTGAGCACACAGAAAGAAAAGAAACAGACATGGAACAAGGCACCTCGTTGGTCAAAGGTCCGTGTAGTGACATAATTATCGGGACGACGAGCAGGACCAGGGCTGTGCATTACGGTCAGTGTTCGAGATCCCGCCTTTCTGGGAGACGACGGTGCAGAACCGGCTGTGTAGATTGTCATATGAGAGAATGCAAAGAAACACAAGGGACAACTCACATGAAGGCGATGGAAAAAAAGCAGATTTCGGCCTAGTCGTGAATGCGATGCCCTCCGCAGAGACAGCACCTGACATGGAGTAGAAGTTCAGAACCACACCCCAGAGAGTTGTGTCGCGGCGAAAGTCCTGTCGAAAGGGTGCGATACAAACCTTGTGCACAGCTTTGGCATTGTCGGGAGCACCTGCTAAGCTTTCAGCGATGACACTGCATTCGGTTATGACGCCCGTCATCAGACAGACGGCGGTGGAGGATGGCTCCTTGAGTTTGAGACGACCGCCTTCTTCGACAAACTCGTCAGGTGATAGACGGGCCGGATTGACAAAAAAACCAGATCTAGTAAAAAGTAATGCTCGAACAAGAAGGCTGCATAAGAACACAACCAGTAAGCTCACAAGCAAGGAATAAAGACATGAAACGACGAACGGTACAACATCGACTCCAAACAGAGCTTCAATTTCCTTTAGGGTAACGACACCCATGCCAATCGATGTGACGTATGAATATTGCTTAACAGTGCGATACATTCTGTAGAGCAAAAATAATTGAGCAACAATTACGAACAAAAGTGCCAGACATACCCCAGTTCAGGTAACCCCTTGTAGAGCGGCACCAGCTCACTATCCTGCATACTGGGAAGCATTACCTGCGTGGAGGGATCCTCGTCGACAGCATCACTGTTTTGGCCAGTCAACTGACAAAAGCAAACGCGAGGAACTTCGGACGTACGCAGACTCGAACGTGTCAGACTCGCAATCACCAGGCTCCATGCCAGTTACAGGGTCGCTGGCCTCAGATAAATTATCAAGCACTTGAGCATCTTGGACGATTTGGCCATCAACAGCAACGACGGCACCCGAATCGCTGGAGGCATCATCCTCAGGCTCCAACTTTTTTGTAGCACCAAAAGGAGACTTAAGAACACCCCCCTCATCTTCGATATTGTTACTAATTTCATGGACAATGCACATAAGCATTCAGCGCCACGACCACGCACAAAAATGGGACAGCTCACGGAGTAGTCGGCCACTCAGTTTCGGACAATTCAGGGGTAACAGCAGCAACAGCTTGAACGGCCGCTCTTTTTGATCCACGGGTGGCACTAAGAGAACAGCCAAGAGGGATCAAAAACCAAAGAGGCGAGAGTTGGAGATAAAACGTACGATGCGAGAGTGCGAACTGACAGAGGCTCCGCCACAGACGTAACAGCCTTCACCAGTTTAGACTTATGTTTGACAAGAGGACTTGCCCTGCACAATAGCAAATGAAACTAGCTTCGATTTAAAGGCAACATGACACTTACCGAGCAGCAGTATCCGGCTTGATGCCTTCCGTGTACATGGCCTTTTCGGTTTTTACTTTCGTACGCCTATACAATATCAATGACTTGAAGTACGCAGAAAAGAACAGAAGCCTACTCACTCAGGACGAGCAGCCAGTTGTTTGCCACCTTTGTTGTCACTTAGAAGAAAGTATTACATACATGCGACGTGACAGACAACATGATAAATAGTTAGCATACACAGACAGATCCTTGATGACGGTGACTGCAGAGCCCGACACAGGAGCCGGACCTTGCGAACCAAAAACAAGCGAGCTACCGGTAGCAGTAATGGACTGCATGGCAGCCAAAACCCTATCTCTATAGGGAAGACGATGAGGCGACAAAGACGATAGAATGATTGCTGGTACATACGAGACTGACACACTCGGAAGCTGTTGATAAGCCTGGGACCCAGGTGGTGGAGTCAGAGAAGCACGATGTCTGCTTTTTGCAGCGCGGTCAGGTTGGACAGTGTCCCTGACAGGAAAGCTCAGCTTATAGGAACCAAGAAGAATGAGCGGGACAGCTACATACACGCGTTTTTTTTTGGTTGGGCTGGAAGGTTCGATGATCTCACTGACACAGTAAAGGTGAGTTGCAGTTCACAGGCAGGGGATGCACAGACACGTACACCTCAGACTCGTCAGATCGAACAACTTTTCGCCTGACATGATATAGTGAGTAGGCAACAACACAGACATTGAAAAAGACTCACTTTGACTGCAGACGGGCACTCGCAGCCACAGGTCTTTCATTTCAATAGTCAGAAAAAATAGAGTGTACAGCAAACCAAATACGAAGGGAAAACGTTCACCAACCTAGCGTTGGAATTTTTCTTGCCGGACATAGTGAGTTGAACAAGATGCAAAAGCAGGGACGGGCAGAGGGGGCGTTGGCAGGTACTCTTCTTTCGAATTGCCATTTTATTGCATGGAGATCGAAGAACATTGCCGAGCAGCGACAAGAGGAATTGCAATTCCACGGTAACTTTGACGTGCAACGTATCAACAATGAATTGTCGACGATCACAGAAGCTCGGCACTTCATCGATTCATCAGCAGTCATGAAGAAAACAGGCATTCACATGTACGTACAGAACAGTGAATCCAATAACCGAACCAGCGAAAAGAGTTGGGGTTTTCCGGAGCCGATGACACATATATCTATATGCATCCGGGAAGCAAGTTGCACCACACGTCGTATGGATTCTTGTACTATGGTGTTGTGCAGATCGTGTTCGGAAGTGTAGCCTGCGGGAGACTGCTGGTACAGCAAAGCAAGGCAAAAAAGGCACAAAGAGCCTCGGAGCCAAGGAACCGAACAAGAACACGCTCAAACGCACATGATTTCCCAGCCACAACTTCAGCGCCTCAACCGGTACATCGGACCATCCATACTGAATTGAGATAAGAGCCACCAAACGAGGACTTTGGTCGATAGAACAAAACAGGATAACCACGATGCGTATCTGACTCAGGGCAACTCAGATAACAAAACTCATTTTCAATCAAGCCAGGGCCAACCAAACGAGCACCTGGTGACATGACGGATCACAAGAAACAGGTTCGCTGCAGCGCGCATGCAACGAACACAGATGAACGATATCTGGATGCACTAGCAATAGAACTTCTAGACCCCAGACAGAGTTTTGTTGGCGTGAAAAGGTCGAATACGCAATAATTTGTGGACCAGTGCATCGTGACTGACAACACTTATCAGACCCAGCTTCTATACCTCCGTAAACCCAGACGAAAAACACTCCCAGACCGTGACTCAGTTGCTTGCAAGCAGAACAGCGTGCTTTCATTCAGCAACACGATCCATCATGGACAAGTTCTACGACATCACAGGAGCCGGTGAGCCAACGAAACGGACTCAGAATGCTGAATTCCAACTAATACAGAGAATAGCGGAAGCACTGGAGAAGAGCGCTGCTAAAAATGATGAAGTTGAGGACCGGCGTTTGGCGAGCCTAATGAAAGCGAGTACAGCTCTGGCTAGGGCTGAACACAACACTCACCCTATGCAGGTTCCGCAATGGCGGTCGAAGTTCAAGGTTAAACGCTTTGAGGCACCACAGACACTCCGCTTAGTGCATACACACGGAAGCGAAGAGGCGGCAGAGGAAGCGGTCTTTCTTGTCCAAGGAGTGTTATCTAGCAAAAATTTGCCGCCCGTTGCAGATAAAATCAGGTGAGCTCGTGAAATCACTGGCAATGTCCATTGGTGAATAATCAAAGCAAGAACGACCACCCAGGCACGTTACCTTCGACAAGGAGTTTCTTTACTCGGCTGTGGGACACCCACATTCGAAGAAGCCTTAGACGCCGCCCAGGAAATATACGGTATATTTGATCGCAACGTAGAAGACGCGTCACTCGAAAGCTGGACACTGACTGCAGCTGCTACGACGGGAGGCCGTACTCTTGAAGCTTCAAACAGATATCTTACAGCGCAACGCGACGCGCCTGGAATGGTCTCTGTCCCAATTCCAACTTCGATAGATCCTCGCGGCATTCTTGCCAAACTAACCAAGGAAGGGTTCATATACGGCGAGGAAAACGAAGTGCAATTTTATCAGGTCCACACGAATGCCGAAGGTATGAAACGGTAAGAAAGTTACCAATGCATCAACACTTACGAAAACACTGACAAACGGAATGCCAAGCATTGAACCAGCAGCGCCACATGTATTTCGAATCGGAGACATAGTCGAGATCCAAGTATCATTCATGATCGTACCGCTAAAGGACAACAAGCACAAGATGATAGTCGTGTTGAGGTCTATTGCATTGTTAGATCCGCATTTCAGCCAAGTAAGAACACAAATTTGTGTCGAGGAGCAACTACTGACCATGTTTATATATCAGGAAGCTTTGAAATACCGAATGCGCGCGCCCGAGCAGATTCAGCCCGCAACATTGAAGCGGCGGGTAGGATATGGAGAATACATAGATGCCGAGGAAGAGCAAATGTTGATTGATCAACATGTCGACCGGCGCCAGAAGGAAGCGCAGGTGTGATATCTAGCAGCGTATGCAGTAGTAAACTTGTGTCATCAGCGAACAATCAAAAGTAACACGTTATCAGCAAAAAGAAATTAGGAGTACGTCTTACAGATAACGCTTTATGATACTCAAGATATACATGCACACAACACATTTACCGAGACGATGCATAACATTCTACAAGGAGACAATTACTTCGCATCAAGATTTTTTCTAACTTTACTGACAGATGCTGGAGTCCTTCTCCTACAACAACGTGAACCAAGGAAAATTGGCAGACCAACAAACAAAAACTACATATCCGCATAAATGTTTACTCCCGTCGAAGAGACGCTCTTACGAACAGGAGTTTGGGCCAGTAAACTGATAGCCAGAATGTGAACATCAAGCTAGAAACTTGAGGACGATGCACCTACGTTGCAACATCCGGCAAATCCAAGTCTGAGCTGAGCTCACGTAAATCGCCATAGCTCACAGAAAGAACAGGGGAGCCCAAATACGGCGCACTTTCGAAACAGGTAAGTGCAGATAACAAAAGGACGTAAGGCATGCATACGTATCTCCTGACCCTGGGCTAGCTCGTTTATCCATTTTTGTTCCTTTCCTTGCAGGCTGGCAAGCAGCATCAGTGGCAACAGACCTGCGTTGAGGTCTGCTCAGCGTATACGGTTGCCTGCGATGACATAGGGAGTATGCACACATCCTAACGAGAAAGCTTACTTAGACGCAGGACCCCTCGCTTCGGTTGGGGAGATGCTCTTCCAACCAGGTGTTCGCACCAAAAGACTGATAACCAGAATTCAGCACAGGGATGAAAATGAAGAGTGTACAAGACCATCACTTTGCCCCACGATTATTGCAGACTTTCCTGACAGATTTCGGAGTCATTCTCCTACAATGGCATAAACAAACAATGCTCTTGCCCCAACGAATGAAAGATACCTAGTAGCCGGAACTTCTACAGTGGTCAGGGAGACACTCTTACGAATGGGAGTTTGTGCCAGTAAACTGATAACCAGAACATTAGCATGAAGCCGAAAACTTGAGAACCATACACCTACGTTGCAACATCCGGCAAATCCAAGTCCGCGCTGAGCTCGCGTAAATCGTCGTAGCTCGCAGACTGGACAGGGGGACCCGAACACGGAGCGCTTATCAAAACGGCTACGTAAACGCAGACAACAGAAAGATGTAAGCCATACGCACATATCTCTCGAGCCCGAAGTAGCCTGGTCCAGCACGCCAGCAAAACAAGGGGCGCTGAATGTATGTTAGCGCCCAGTGGAAGAAATTTTTGATAGACACACGATGCCGCTCACCCATCCTTCCGAGCAAGAAACGAGGCCTTAATCTTTTTCGCAGGCCGGTGGGCAGCGTCGCTGACAACAATCCTGTGCTTAGGACTGCTGGAACTGTAATAACGAAATCAGAAGCAGGAACTAACAAGATAGAACGTAATCGTACACGGTAGGGGCCTCTTCATCCGAGAAGGTTGGCAGCATGGATGAATGCAAGCACTGAGAAGATGCCTGCATCAGACGAACATATTTAAGGGCAGCGCACGCACCACGTGTCATGTAATACCGCGGGGGTAGGTCGAATCCCAGAAAGAACCAGATGGATGACAGAGCATCGAGAAGTGCCCTCTCCGAATATGGACAAGGCAACATCTATAAGGACACCTATTGCGGTCGTGGCTGTCATGCCAGAACAGATGTCGTTTCCAACTGAGCTGCTGCAGAAGATCATAAACCATTATCTGGACATCCTCGACGACCTCATCTTGCAAGTAGACAGGCATATCATACACGAGGACTGGTTAGCTATTCGTCACACCAGCCCCCAGTTCCGCGACCTGCTCGGCGCCCCAAGTCTGGAGGCCCGCAACCCCTACAAAACATTTACTGCAGAATTTGAGGGACAGACGTACAGTGGACTGGCAGTCGACTTCCAGAAAGCCATCGACTTGTTCAGCATGTGGGCAGATCACCTCAATGTCTTGCAGTCCGCCACACCTTTTCCTGTCGCGCTTACGATGAAATTCACTCGTTGCTTGGCGGTACCCGCAGAGGACATACGTTCCGTGTTCGCTGGACTGCAAAAGCCTAATGTCGCAGGAACTATCAGTTCATTTAACCTGACCATTGCGTCAGACTTCACTCACATTGTCGATCTACCCCCATTCCCAAACCTCGAACATTTACACCTGCATCTCAACGACATGAAAAGTTCACTTCATCGCGCGTTAGGCCGCTGCTGTTTCCCAGTCACGGAACCGGACAACCAGATGGTCATACGTGCATCACAGCTACGAACGCTAAGCATCGTCAGCAGCAATCCATCCATAGTACGAGTGGAGGACGCACGACAGTTGAAAGCTTTGGGCATCAATTTTATGATTGCAGGATGTCGATGGGGGTGTGGGCGCCATGACGACAGTGCGCGCTGCACTCTCAAGCATGCACTGCTACGTCCAAGAGCCATTTTCAATAATTTCGATGCTGTAGCGATCATGTTGACACGCCTCGACCTATCTGTCAAATTATCATGGCTGGAAGGCATTGACACACTCCGCTTGCCAAACGTAACAGTGCTGAAGATGCGCACGACATCCGCATATCACTCACCTCAATCCAGCCCCGTTACAAAGCTAGATGCACCAAAGCTCGAAAAAGCCAGTTTACAATTATGTGACACCCGAATCATTGATTTCACTGGAAGCACGTTTGCGGGGAGCGTAAAGCGGCTAACGGTCGGCACCCCCTGCTATGTCACGAAGAAAATGGAACATGACGTGCGGATCTGGACATGGGTCAATTTCGTTGTCTATTACCCAAAAGTTGAGGAGATCGTACTAGCCGTGCACGGTATCCAGCTGCCATCGCCATCGCAAAATCGCGTCCAGTGGAGCAGCATAAGAAAGCTATCACTTTTGATGGATGTTGGCATCGCAGACTTGCTCCAGGGCGTCGACATGCCTCTGTTAGAGACGGTCAGGCTAGTGTATCCAGAATGGCGAATCAAGGAAACCTCATACAGTGACGAAAGAGAGGAACGGAATGCGACCAGCAACGAAGAAGACGAGCGCACAGCGGTTCGTTGGCGTACACCGAGAGTGTTGGTCGAGCAACTGGTAGACCACTGTTACCACGAAGAATACAACAAGCTTTCCGCCCGTTTCCCACACCTTAAGATAGACATATGCTATAGCTCAGAGCGACCAGACAAGGACTACTTCGATAAACTTACCAGAGTAACCGTACATGAACAACGAGATGTTTAACTAGAGGAGCTACATTTTGCGGGGGCATCTAGTGCGGGCCAAGGCAGTGCAAAATGCAGTGCAATGTTCAGAGTCCGACCGGCTAAAACCGCACGATTAGATGTCTGACCCGTTTTTTTGGCAGGCCCAGGTTGTATAAGACCGAGTCCTCAATACTGAGAACTCGGAACAAATACTAGGAGATGGGGCGGGAGCAGAAGCAGTGGGAGTGGGTGCTAAGAGTCGCTCCCAGGTGCGTCTGATGGCCGAATTGCATCGTGAGTGTATGTGCTTACGTCGTGAAATGTCTTCCTTGACATCTGTCGCCCATTGCAAAAGCTTTGTCTCTGTCGCATCCACTCTTGCTTCCATGGCTAATCTTCCTTTCTCTAGTCGTTCCCATGACCGTGTTCTCCACCTCCCTTCTAGTGCATGTGGCACCACATCTAACCCGTATTTGGAGACAAGCGAACTGACGAAATGTTTGTAGGACTTTCTCAGCTTCTCCTCCCATCCATAGATTTCGTCAACAAGCATCATCTCCATCTGCATTCGTTCCGTTATCAGCATTTTCTCCACCATATCCCGCTCATTCTGTTCCATTTCAATACCATGCACCTCTTTTGCCTCCCGTAAATCATTGTCCGTTTCTCTGTACAACCAATCCATGTAATCCATGATCCACTTCCCTCGAGTGTCATATAGATATTGAACATTCCTATCCAGCCTTCCTTGTTCCAGATACTGATGATCGTGTGTTCTATCAGATCCCTCAAGCTGTTCCTCTTCCTTTTGATCAGCCCCTCCCATATTCTGCATTTCACTGTTTGCGTCTCCCAATTTTAATGTCCAGACATTTTTCAGAGCGTCATGCTCAGGGCGATGGCCAGTCCCAAACTTCAAATCTATTTGATCAAGAATGGAGTGATAATGCTCCTGGAGTGCATTTCGCAACACAACATCATCTGCAATTGGATCGGCTTTGTGCTCTATGGAGTGTCCGATCTTCGTCATCAGAATCCCATGCTCCAGATCGACTGTTACTGGATCGGCCGAGTAGAACCATGTCTCGTCATCTTGAACCACGCGGCCGGTTCTGGACTTTCCAGCATAAACTCTCGTTGTTCTCTCTGTGTGATGAAATATTGTGATGTAAAGTACATGTTCGCGAAGTATGAGTTTGGGATCATTGTCCTTGTACCGGCACGTGAGAGTGTAATAGAGAGTGAGAGCGGGATTACTGAACTGCTTCACAAGTCCAGTGTATGAGGTAATTGTTTCAAGGAACTTTGTTGCACGAACTAATGGAAGAACCTTCTCGGTTTCTATATCCTCAGCGCGGCTTGTACATGTAGGAAGAGGTGAGTGCTTGTCTAGTTTGAGTTTAATTTCAAGGGGAGGAGCGTCATCACCTTTGGGATTAAGTCCCCAAAGAATGATGCGAACTATAGACAGCCCTGCTTCGAGACAGAGCCAATAAAGTGCTTCCTCTGACGATCTGACCCCTTGAACTGCACTGAAGCAGCCAATATATCCCGCAACAGAAGCAACAATTCCGATGAAGAGGAAAAAGAGGAATATCCACCGCAGGACAGAGCTGCCATTCGCCTCGATAATCCGGTCACGAATCAACTCCAACCTTCGAATATCTTCTACAGATGCATTGTGGATTGATACTGGTGGAGCAAGCTCTGCCTTTGGCTCTATACCCTTCTCCAAATCGATGACTTCGTTAGATGAAATTCGTGGGGGGTTCGCAACCGGATGTTCGTGATCTCGAATATCTGG
>QFEU01000174.1:0-10794 GCA_003316345.1 Tricholoma terreum | reverse complement strand
GGAGCGTTTTCTGTGGACGTCCCCGCGTCTCTCAGTGGGCGCGGCGGCTCGTCACAGGGTGCCATTTGGGTAATGGCGTCGGCAGAGGTGGTGGAGGTGGTCTGGGTGCTCGAGTCCGTGGTTATGCTAGCCCTTGGTTCCGTTTGCGTATTCGCGTTGATTCTGAGTATTCGGTGTTCCTCGCACTTGTCTGGGCCATGCCTCGTCTCCCAGGCCTCGCGTTCAGCTTTCCTCCCTTTCTCGTATGCTAGCTTTCCTGTTGCTTCCCTTTCTTCCTTCCCTTCGTCGAGTCCAGTTTCGTGGCCTTCTCTCCAACCATTGTCGTATGCCCGTTTCTCTGCCTCTTTCTTATTCTCAAGCTCTTCCTTTCTACCCAGCTTTTTCCCTTCTTCAAGCGCAGCATCGCGTGCTCTTTCTTCGTCGTCATTGGCCAGATATCTTGCTTCATCATAGCCTTCAGCCCTTCCTGCATCAAAGGCTTTGGTTCTTGCATTTTCCAAGAGTTCTTGTATAACACTTCTTAGTAAGTCATTACATATGACAGCTGTCGATGAGGTTGTTATGGGGTTGCAGAAGCGGCCGATTTCAGCAAAAGTGGTTAGAGTGGAGGTTCGAGAGTTCCCAGGGCCTGGCATAGTGGCAGAAAAGATAATGAAGCTAGAGAATAGACTGGTCTTGCAGTTGGAAGCTAACTATGAGAGTGAACTAATGCAGTAGATGTAATGCGACGTGAGAACAACAAGAAGCTGAGCCAAAGCAGAGACAACGGAGAACTAGGCGAGAACTGCAAATGCGTGAATCGAATCATGCTCTCACCACCAAGATGGAGACGGCGGATCCGTCTCCTATAGCAAAGCGGTGATCTGGTGGTGATAGCGTAGCTTGTGTCTCTATGTACATGTGACTCTCTACTGACTACATGGTCACGTGACTACATGGAGTAGGTGCCCACATACCCTACTCCAGTGCTGCCACTCCTTCACAAGCAGTTGAGTGGCTCATAACTTTTCTTTCGGTAAAGCCACAGATTTGCACTCCAGGTCCCAATTGAATCCAATGTATTTCTGGATCGAGGCGAACGGACGGAGCTTCTCGATGCTCCATGGTACCCCAAAGTGTCCTGTTAGGTCCATGAACTCCTTCTCTGTCCAGGTTTGGTGGGGGAGCCGAATAGCTAAGAAATCGTCTACCCATTTCCGGATCAGACCAAAATCGGCTGCTCCATAGATGGCCACAAGCATGTCGGCTATGGCACCAAATACGCCAGCACTTGAGGTGAGGCCGAACATGAGGGCCCTGTCGACGTATACTAAACCATCCCAGGAGATGCAGAGTGCATGTTGTTGGTTGGGGTGAACGGGTGTGATGCGATATGCAGCTGATATGTCGAAGGTTGCTGCGACGCAGCCAGGGGGAAGGGAAAGTATGAGCTCTGCTGTGTTGTCAAATGTGCCCCATGATGTGGGAAAATCGTCGGAATCCACCCCTGCATTGACAGATACAACGTTGGGATTGTTTCTGGGAAACGACATGTCTTGAACAAGTCGGAGCTTGTTCGATAGTGGCTTGGGAATCAGTCCTAGTGGGGAGGCTCGGAATGGACCTATTATGGACTCTAGGGCGTCCGGGGTGTAAGCTTCTGAATAACGGCCTGCTGCTTGTTCGCTGGCAATGTACGAGTGTATAGAGTCGGGATCTAAAAGTGACGAAGCATGGTTGGCAAAAAATATATGTGCGGGGAGGAGTTTCCTTGATGCCAATGTTGAAACCCTTTCGAAGACCTGTAATTATGTGTTTCCAATCCTCATATAAACCATATTTACAAAGAATCTCCTCAGCACGATCTGGGCTGAGGGGTGTGACCACCACTCGAGGGTCAGGCACAGGATCTGCAGGAACCAGCCCCATGACTGGATTCTCCACAGATGCTGCATCCATGGAAGCCAGTGCAGGCATCCCCAAAGTGGCAACTTGAGTTTCGGGACTAGTTGAAGCAGAAATGTTTTCCGTTCGGGGCAAGCAGTGCATTTCCACTCTTGGAAGATGAAGCAATGGGGGCAGTTTTCTTTCCAGCGGTGGTGACTTCAGCCTTGCAGTCAGCTAGGAGGTGACCTGATCCACCGCATCAAAAACACAAGTGTCTCGACCGTTTTCGTGGGGTAGCTGGGTGGTCTGAATGAAAAGGTTGCTTCGACGGAGATACAGAGAGAAAGGATTGGGGTGCCGGCTTTGCTGATGGACAGGTCGCGATAATGGATAGCACAGCTACATCAAGAGTGCTTAGATCGTGGACCGGGCATAAAGCAACCATCTCGCGTTGCGAAATATCGTATTCCATGGCAATCTCCCAATTGTGGGAGCGTCCGAGGTCCATAATTATTCTATGGTGAGCTGCTAGGGCTGCAGCTCTCGCTTCGCCAAAATGTTCTCGTATACGACCCTTAGCTGCTGCAGAAGCCACGTACCAGTCTACAATGGAAATGCTCTTCTCATTCCTCCGGTCGAGACCTTTGGCTGTTAGGCCACCCTGTGCATTTATCGTGAAGTTCTCCTCGCCTTGAGCTGCTTTGAGGTGAGCAGCAGTGGTGAGTGCAGTGTACGGGACATATTGGAAGCGACGGAAGGCTTCTTCAACCCTCGGGGGTATGGCTACCAAAAAAAAAAAAATTGATTAGTTTTCACGTTGTGGCCTATGTTGCGAATATGAATAGCCAAATGAACGCGACCCCTCTGGATAATATTACCAGCAGCGACAGGGGCGTGGGTGCGTGTGGCGGCTGGTGCGTTTGGCAATCGTGCGGTGGAGTCTATCGTTCATGTGGTAGAGCCTATAGCTCGTGTACCAGAGGGTACTTTCGTGCACCGGGGCCTATTGCCCATGTAATAGAGCCTAAACGCTCTGTCGACGAAACCTATCGCTCATGCAACAGAACCTATCATTCATGTGTGTGGCACCGCCTGGATGCTCGAGCAGTGGAGCCTATCGCTCATGCAATGAGCTGATGCTCGATGGGGCAATGGAATGTGCAACCAAGCTGTTGCTACATGCGAAACTATTGAGTGTGATAAGATGGGAAACTTACCAACATTGAGAGAACTGGCTTTGAACCCAGGAACTATGTCTGGTAAGACCAGCTTCTTTCCGACATCTTTCAATGGTGTGGTTGCGGCTTTCACGCGGTCAATGGTGTCTTGGTCCGAGAATAAGACTTGTGGTCGTTGAGTGCTTGCTAATGGAGTACCATCCTTCTCATAGCATTCGAGTCGAGTTTTGAGGGCTTGAATTTCCTCTGCCTGAGATAGTGGTGCGGGGCCGACAGCGGGTGGCACAGTTTGGGGGTCGATTGGGTTGACATCTCCGGCTGCAGGTCTCGAGTTTTGGGGGACAATCACTGGTTGACGAGTGCCTTCTGTAGGGTGGATGGATCCAGTCGGAGGAAGACCGTTGGGGTTGTTATGCTGTGCTGGTGGTTGGTTGACAGGGCGGTTCTGCTGTACTGGGGGCTGTACGATGGGCTGGCCTTGCTGTGTCGCAGGAGGCGTCATTGGAGGCTGAGGGGGATGTCGAGGCTGCATTCTAGTACTTGTGTTACCGGGAGCTGAGCTTCTCGGTGAACTCGAAGTTCCGGTGGGCTCTCCAAGATTTAGACCAGTGTGAGCGTGCATTGGGAAAAGAACATCGAGGAGTTATAAACTGAAAAGATAGCGAGCGAGGATAAATAACTTGTAGATTATGCGAGCGAATAGTACGATGGTAGTGGTGCAGAGGCAGTAGGGACGAACGATCAATGCGCTGGCGTTGACGTTCGGCTGGACGCCGGCTGCCGGCGACCTCTCGGCAGGCTAGAGAGGTGCCGGCACCCTTGCTCATGGCCTGAGGCGGCTTTGGCTTTCTAAAACCCCAAGAGGACCCCTGAAAGCTCCGCCAAATGCCTGATCCAGTTCGTCACAATTTTTATCCGGACAGGTTTTGGCAGTTTTTATCCGGAAATCGGTCCAGGCATCAAAACTACCCAATTTTTATCCGCACCAGGCCTCAGGCATATGCCAAAATCACTTTTTTTTTCTCCTCTGTGCGGCAAACGAGACTACGGATGTATGTAGCATTAGGACGACACAACACCCCACAAAATGCAAATAATGAAAATAATTAGTCATCAAGCTCCTCTGCCTCGTTAAGAGCTTGAGCCTTCTTTTGTCATCCGGCCATAGACATTACCGCCTTTACTATGTTAGCACAACCATCGTTCAAGGTCCTAAAAAGTAACCTGTCCTGCTGTGAAATTTTTAGTCCACTCTCTGTTACAGATGGCGCGCTGTGAAGAGTGCATAAAAAGGATTAATTTTTTTATGTCGGATTCCCTATTGTCTGTGCTCATAAAATTGGGCAAACACATATTGTTCAAGAAGATGCGATAGATCAGTGGTTATCTATGTCTGCCTATATTATATATGCCTCGAATGTCAGGTGTTGGGTTCGACCCACCCCGTTGTTAGTTTTTATCCGCACTCTGATCAGGCCTTCAGCCAGCCGGCCTATTTTTATCCGGACTTCTGCCCCAGGGATTTTATGAAAATTTCTCGATTTTTATCCGGATAGACCTGAGGCATTTTGGGATTTTTGGGCGATTTTTATCCGCACCCACCTCAGGCATTTGGCAGAGATTTCAGGGGTCCTACCCCAAGCCAGGCCAAAGCCATCAATCAGGCCTCCCAGTGAAAACCGCGTCGGAGCTGAACGAGAAAGAATGATTATAATATGATGATGGGAATTCTCACTGAGACTGATCGAGTATAATCGAGTCAATTTGTACTCATCCGAAATGCTCGTAACGTAAGGCGTCATTTTTCGTACGTTCATAATATGAGATTGACCATTACCATAGACTTAACACATGACGAATCCTCTGTCGCGGGCCCAGTCAGCTCCATCACGCGATGGCAGGTTCGAATACCCTTACTTCCCGACCAGCGGCGGGTAGCCCGACAGTCCTTTCGACCATCCCTTCCGACATCTATACTCATGATGTGCGTAACCTCCACTGCACGAACCAACCTTCTTTTCTTCTCATTACATCGCCTTCGAGAAATATAACTCCCAGAGGGTGGGGTTTACTACCATAATGATCTCCGCTCTTTTGGACTAACTGCTTGTGTTTTATGACTTTTCTACAGCTATAGGTTAGCGTAGCGTAGGTCACCTGTCGAGGAGCTTGTACTACCGTCACCGTCACAGGTGCAACCTTAATCACTTGACCATTATGGTCCGCTGCAAGTCTTATTGATATTCGTGGCATCTGCGTGCTGTTTTTCTAGTATAGATTTGCTATCGCCGTTACATACGTATGCATGACCCTTGGTGGTGTGCCAGACGGGGGGTTATGGAGTAAAAAACAAATGTGATATTTAGCCGAAATCCTACAAGCATTATATCCATACTAGATATAAGTGATCTCCATATTGATGAGCCATGTTCACCTAACTCGGAATGCATGTTGGCCATCATAGCCACACACATCCCTTTACTTACGGAGGACCTCCATCCCGCCCCACTCCAGTACCCTAAACAAGGTCGCATCAACTGCACGATCAGCATCAACCCCAACAATATCTCTCCACCGCTCGACACCCGATGTTGCTCGTGCTCGTGCTGCTGGCCAGTCCGCGACCTCGTCATCCCGCACACCCTTGAATAACATGAAAATTCTCGTGATTATATCAGGGGGTGGAGCAATGGTTAGGGGCGCAGCGCGTTCGTAGGAGTCCTGAGGAACGAAGCGGAGGGCGACGTATTTGTGCTTTAGGATTGGTGGAAGCCAGTATCTGAAGGTACCGCAATATGAGGACTTGTAGAATGATGTTTAGAATGAGAGACTCACGTAATGAATGATGTTCTCGCCTCTGTATGTAAACCCAGGGCTTTTAGGGCCCGGTCGAGATATGGCGTAATATCGTCGACGGGTAGGAGAACTGCATCTAGATCGGAGAGGTCGCTTAACGTGGGACTGAACATCTCATGTCCTTGAGCCATGTGACTTATGACTGGCGAAGGAGGTGGGGACATGGGTGTAGTTAAGTCAGTCCTGGACGAAATGACCATTAAGATGACAAAACGACAAAGAACGCAGAGATAGAAAAGGGACATACTCTGCTTCCCAGAAAAGATACGAAACATCGAGCCCCGTGTTGAGCTCTGTGAGACTCCCGTCATCCTTCGTCCGAACCCTCCACGAGATTTGCTGTGCGGCACTTGCAGTCGGAGACTTGATGGGAACTACTGGATAGACCGCCGAAAGCTTCCACTCCGGAACCAAGGATAGTATGACCGAAGCCTCCACAGGTTTATGCGAGCGGAGATAAATGACAGGCTTCCCCCCAAGCTGCTGTCGGATTACATCGACCGTATACCCTTCCTCAATTTGCGCGTCTTCAACCGTTCCTGCCCTTGATAATCTGCAACCATCGTAGAAGAAGCTGAGGCCACGGCTATCGTCGCCAAACTTGGCTGCGACAGCGTCGAAGACATGGTCCAATGAGGCTGAGCCCAAGACATTCACGAAAATTTCTTTGCTGTCCAGTGAAAACCGTATCTTGCGTTTGACCTTGGCTGCTGCCAGAACACCGTGCTGACGACATTCAACGAACATTCAGGGGACGTACTTACCCGTCGGTGTCGCAAGGCTCTGAGAGCTAATGCACGTGGGTAGAAGCACATCACGATGTGGTTGGACGGGCAGGTCTTCTGCCATGACTATCACAGACTTGAGCTCATCTACGACAATATCCCACGAGCTTGCTGATATCTCGGTATACTGCCCATCGCACAGATCTAATTTTTTGGTTTCAAATGTGATCTTCTTCGTTCTAGTGTCTTGAAAGTGTTCAGCGACAGCAGATAAGGCGGCCTGACAGTGTGAGCAAATGAAAAATGATCAGGGGAGACGCGTACCTGGTAGCTTTCTGGTTTGGGGATGAGCACGCGTCTTCCTTTGTAGATTAGAATGAAGGGTTTCTGCTTCTTGGTACTAACAGCTTTAGGCATTTCTCAACCTGACAGTGGGAGGTACACGAATTGGCCTGCCCTAAATTCTGCCCATTCTCGTCCTTCGTCAACTATAGAACTGAACTTTTGTTCTCGTTCCTTAGGCCTAGTCAACTTCTCCAACACCACCCCAGCTTGGCGTACAACCTTTGGTTTTGCTTGATCCACCTTTGTTCTCCATTGCCCTTGCTGTGGATAGCCCGGAACTCGAATTTTCATGGCAATCATAGAACTACAATCAGCGACGGACGGATTGATAACTCCAGGCCCTAGTACTAGCCGATCATCAAGGAACATACCTCTGTCCTCGTCCGTGTCGGCTATAGTATACACAAAATGACAGGCTGGAAGATGATCAAAGCCTCCCCACATGTACATGAACTTTGCCTACATGCTCAAGACAGCCGATCGCAGTGTTCAAAACACTGCATAAATTCTGCTCATCTGTGTCGTTATCACCAACCAGCTGCGAGTCGACATGGCCTCGTCAGGTTTGCGTCAAGTAGTGAATTTCCAGGAATTTCCTCCTGGTGATGTGCGAGTCATGTGACTCATGTCGAGAGGTTTTCGGACAGTCGCATGAACTGGCGCATGCGCGGTGCACATTGGCTGCCTTATCTGGCTTTTGTTGTACGTAGATTTTGGTGAAAATATATTGCGTTTAAACGACTTACGAATCATCCCATAGAACAACTCGACGATCAATTCCTACCATACATAAAGTGTTGTTCAGGGCATCTATTTGCCGTATTTGTGACCTTCTACTCTCATCCTCAATGATATCAAAAGTTACGGATTATTTGTGATGCAAAACTTTGAAATTCCACTCATTTTGAACGCTTTCTATCTCCTTATGCTCCGTAATGTCTAAAATTGTCTTCGTAGGGAATCCTTCCTACCCTCATCAACGTCCTAGTGCACTTCGGCATGGCGATAAACCCGAATACCGCAAATGCATCCAGGCAATGTCCATCTCACAGATAATACGTCTTCTAAGACATCGTCTGTTGGTGACGGAACGAAGTTTAGAACTTCTACCTTTGGTTCTACGTTTGAGGAGCAGGATTTTGAGCCACACAGACCTACAGACCCATTGCACGCTGTATGACTATCTTCTGACAACTTATACTAAGCTCTGAAAATTATTCGCACAGATGCTCTCACCAGGTCCGATCCAATGACCTCGTTTCGTTCATCACAGTCTCTTGAACTAGCTGCCCTTCCTAAGCTTCCAACGCTTATCAGGTGACTTGGGGACTACTTGCTTGCGTTGAAGAAAATACCCATCCGATGAAATTCCCCTTGAAATGTCTTCACATATCCTATTAACCGTGAATGAAAAATATTCGAGTGCCACACCCCATTCCGTTTTGGAAAAACATGTCGTCTGGATTGACACCGTTAGTTTTCAGGTATGGGGTGATCAAAGAAGTGGTTTCAACGAGAAGTGATGAACATGCTTGTTTGTTTTTTTAGGTGAAACATCCTAACGCCTGTCTTCAAGATTTCGGATAGAATCCGCCGCCCCCCAACTTGGGGAGATGAAGGCATGAAGATCCATCAGAGTTGCTCTTGGCGAGTTCCTAGCACTATTGACTCGCGAAAACTTCCCCCATTACTGGACCTTAACCGGGGATAGCGTGAGCACATCATGATTCTAATCGAGGCAATGTCGCGGAGTCAAATGAAGTATCCGACGAGAACTAAAAGCGCGATATGGAAGCAGTCCGCCGGCCCATCTGTGCCAAACTGACAGAACGAAGGATGTGATGAAACTACAGCGATGCCAAGAGCTGCTCCTGAGATGGCTTGGGTGGCAGTGTGACCCAATCGCGACAGATGGGCCTCGATCCTTCGATCATAGAGCGGCAGTGCATTGGCGTTTTGTGTGGCATTGTTTGGGGTAATTCGTCACTGCTCCAATACTTCGATTCTAAGTAAATACTTAGGACTCCAGCTTCGCAGTCCTACGCCACCTCCCTAGCATGGGAAGAGCGATCTATGTGGATGGCCCCTCAAGTGTTAGGTACAGCTAAGTGCGGAAATTCCGTTTTGACACAATTGGTTGACGTTTGTTTGAATCTTTGATGGACCGCAGAAGCTTGATCTAATCTAAGTACTGACAAAACCAATGATTGACACGATGGGGTCGGAAGCAAAACATAAGTATTCCATAAAGCCCGAAGTCCCCCTCGACCCGTTCTCCGTTCTTCCATTAGCGACATGGCGCCTTCTGTCCGCGTCCTGAACCTCGTTGCGGTGATGTGCGAGTCTATCCTAGTTGGTAAGCTTGCATACCTGACGTTGACTTCCGACGATGCATGAAGGCTGAAGGCTGATGCTGATTAGGTGTTTTCGCTGTGCTGACGGTGCTTGTGGTGTGGATATTATCGTATGCATGCAATTATATCCATTTCAGATCATAAAATTGAGCGTCCCATCCATCTAGCTCGAGACAAATGCCTAGAATGCACAAGGTTCTATTTTGGGCCTCGATACTCATGTTCTTGATCGCCGTCGCTCATCTAGCCTTGGTTGTTCAACAAATTGCTGTCGTGAAGATATCACAAGGAAATTCGCGAACAAGAATTGTTCTGGCAACATTTCAAGTACGCCATCATCCTCCAGAGAATATCACTCGAATTTTGAAACACCTCGTCTAGTTTATCATTAGTGATCTCGTCTTGATCTGGAGGTGAATACTCCTGTTATTTAGCAGAGGCCTGACTGATTCCTGTGTCTCCAGAGTTTGGGTTGTATGGGCGCACAATTACTGGGTCGCTTTAGGACCTCTAATCATCATGCTAGTTGCGGCTGGTCCGTGCATTTCTCTTTGGCCCAAGCGTCATCATCTCACGTCAACTACCTGCGTTCAGGCTTCTCATTCAACTCTGTAGGGCGCAATCCGTCTGAGATAACAAGATTCTTCGTCGTTGCTCCGTCTGCTTTGGTAATGGCGAATACAACCATTTGCACACTCTTGATTGCCGGAAGAATCTGGTAGTTCAGCCCGCTTCTTATCTGTAAATGTCAGAAATGCTGACTTTCCTATGATAGGTATACACGTTACAAAGTGAGGCAAATAGCTGGAGGCAAGATGTATGCCGCCGGTGGATTTTCGGGAACAATCGCTCTCTTCATTGAAACCGGTGCGTTGTATGCTGCGACGCAGGTAGGGTATTTTCACTCCCACATGACATTCCGGGCTGCTAATTCGGACTGTAGATCGTCGCTCTCATCCTCGATAACATCAATAATCCCGGTATTCACATCCTTCTCGACCTTCAAATCCCTATGATTGTAAGTAGCCTGCTGCGCATTATGATGAGGGTGACGTTTACTGACGTTGACCCTGCAGGGTATATTACCAACCCTGATCATCGTCTTCGTTCACTTCGAGCTTGTCGGTTCAATAGGGCAGCCCAACTCTAATGTGCCTTTCGAAGGCCGAGAAGGCCGAAGTAGAATCGTTCAGTTGTCCACGTTCGTTGCCTCGACTGTTCACAGCGAAGAGACGAGCAAAACTACAAAAGAGAACGACCTTTCCGTCGTTTAAAACTCGATTTTTTTGTGTTTTCAATGTATATCATATATATAAATCATCAGTTCCACATATTTCGATAGAAATATAGATAAATAGGCGACATGGTGTAACATTTTCCATACAATTGTAAGTACATATATCAGGAATATTTTTTTTTGTCCGCGTTAGGAGGTTCTTGCATTCATTAGCATGGATAGAATTCTTCTCG
>QFEU01000172.1:0-10547 GCA_003316345.1 Tricholoma terreum | reverse complement strand
TGGATTCCCCAAGTCCATGTTCATCATGGATTCCGAGTCCGAGATCAGCAGGGATGCTAAGTCTGAATTTTGAGTCTGAGACTAGCAGGGATTCTGGGTCTCAGTCCAAGTTGATCATGGATTCCAAGTCCGAGTCTGGATTCCAAACACAGGCTCAGTGTGGAGTCCAAACTCTCCAAGACTGAGCCCAGGTAAACTACAAAAACCATCAAGTCCACTGATCATGTGATGTTTTTATTTGTTGATGGTCCGTGCACACTTCCATGTACTTATAAGATGGATGTTGTTCAGTTTATGACCCACCTTTACATTTACTATTGAACACTCTAGGCTGCCCCGTAATAAATTTGCTAGCTGAATGGATAGACCAAGTTCGGACTCCATATCCCAAAGGCTACTTACATACATTTCCAATATATAATGTACCTTATGTACTTAATGAAAAATCCATTCAAATTTGTGTTTTCATCCAAAAACATAAGGACTGATATTAGCTTTATTAACCATCACAGCTTCAGACTCAATCCAAGCCCATCTCCAAGTCAGACCATGAAAATCGGCCTCAGACTCACTGGAAGTTGGGCTCGGGCTCGGAACCACCTGAAGTTGGGCTCGGGATCACCTGGAGTTGGGCTCGGGAACAGCTGGAGTTGGGCTCGGGAGCAGCTAGAGTCGGGCTCGGGATCAGCTAGAGTCGGGCTCGGAATCACTTGGAGTCGGGCTCGGGATCCCTGCCCTTCAGCCCACCCGTATAGTACGGGGCAAGTTTTACATCCGGCGGACCCGTGTCTAACGGGTCCATTTTCCCCTTCGGCTGAGTCCGCTGGCCCGTGTGGCACGGGGGCTTTTGTCATCCGCGCACCCGTGTCATACGGGTTTCAATCGCTAACCTACCTGGCATGCTAGCGGTATAGCACATCCGATTGAAAGGTCAAAAAATTCATCGCTTAGAGTATAGAAGGTGATTTGGCAAGAGCCCCTCAGGGCCTGACTATCCATATACATCCGAGTCGATCCCTCACCAATCAGATATTTTAACGACATGTACCAGCCTCTTTTCCACCCAAGAAATTCTGTTATAATTTTGAAATTAGACCGTGAGCCTGGTTTCTGCTCCCAAATTCTGTCTGTATACTCCCCTGATTTCCTGAGGGAACAGAGTCAGCAGTTTTGGAGCAGATTTCAATCTTTGGCCAAGCCTCAACCATTGGTATAATCAGAATAATTAGAATTCTTCCGACAGTCAGGTATTCAATTATATTGATCAATCTGTCTGTTTTCCATTTATAAATTGTGTCTGACTATACCGACATGTCCCCGATTTCCTGAGGGAACAGAGTCAGCAGTATTGGAGCAGATTTAGCCTTTGGCTAGTCCTCAATTGCCAGCATGATTAGATGGTGTGGCAAACTGGCAGAATTCTTCCAACAGTCAGATATTAAATTACATTTGATGATCTCTTTGTATCAACCTGTTTTCCGCTTACAAATTCTGGCTGGTCATACCAACATACTCCGGATTTCCTGATGCTGGTTATTTGCATGTTGGCAGCCAGGGGTCCTCAATAAGCCTATAACAGGAGCATGTAATAAGGAGCACACTGACAAGGAAGTCGTTGCCGACTCGTATACAATGGCAATGGGATCAAAATCTGAAATCCGAAAACGGAATGTTGAAAAAAATCGATCCGTGCACTTCCTACCATTCGTAGTTATGCCGCTACAACTCGTCATGATTTGCATATCATGCTCTGCATTTATCGATCTGTAGCCTTATAAGACGCATTCCGCAGTACTGGTATTGGAGCATATGCCCAAATCGACATGCATATGTTTTTCTTTTTCCTTTGGTGCGACCACGGTTGATCCGATCGAACTTCTCGCGTAGCGGACATCTCGCCACTGCGGAGTCATGGCCAAACGCTCGGCTCACTTTCGACCTCTCGGGCTAGTTTTCACTTTGACCTCACCTTCTGCCGCATTGGTGATCGATCGATCGGATTACCGCACGCCTCAAGCACGACCGTTACGTTCGGCAGCCACTCAGGCCTCAGGCCTCAGGCTTGACTGCGCAAGCTTATGCCTTTCAACCATCTACCAGCATCGTAGTAGAGGCCTCGAATAAGTACTACTACACGAGGATTCTGGTGTGTTTCAAACCATGACCCATAACCGCCTTGCTCAGAATTGTGTCGGTGTATATGAGTGCTGTATGTATTTACCGCACTGGACGGCCTCAACTCCCTCTCAGTCTGTTTATGAACACTGGCAAAATCTAGTACGTGTTTCGGTTTGTCGTCCCGAATTACACCCCCGGCCTGCATGCGGCACGTTTCGAGATAATCTACCTTCGATTGCCCTCGATATTCAAATTCGCTTACCCTCTACCCAGCTCTGGTCAGCGCACACCACAAGCATAAGAATCTTAGTCCGTCGGCCATATGGCGATCCTGTACCATTGCTTCGGATGTACATTCCCTGGACTGGGGTGTCGCAATGCGGTCCAATTCGTTTTCCGGCAGCC
Source organism: Tricholoma terreum (assembly GCA_003316345.1). NCBI lineage: Eukaryota > Fungi > Basidiomycota > Agaricomycetes > Agaricales > Tricholomataceae > Tricholoma > Tricholoma terreum. The sequence goes on along the minus strand of QFEU01000172.1, from coordinate 8,024 downwards.
TACATCAATGAGCCGAAGGACAGACAACAGAGACGGTCAGCCTGAGAGAGGGTCGCGCCCTGTCTGATGTTCGCCCCTGAACTGGCAACATTTTGACGATTTAATGTCAATCATGCGTGGCCAATATGGCTCCGCTGGAAATACTCATGACGCGATTCTTCTTCACCTGCCAGGAGACATACATGATGCTATTTATCATGTCTTTGTCCTTAACCGTCCGTACATCCCGAGATGTGAATCAGTCGATGCCAAATTACAAACTGTATATTATTGTATGCGGAAGTCCGGGGATATATGGTCAATCTTGTATATAAATCTGGCTGTTCCCTACAGGCGTGTCTCTCTTCACCAGCATGACGTCCTGTCAGCAGAATGCTGTGCAGGTAGTATGAGTTTGGGACCCACCAGAACACCTACGTAGGGGATTCGGTCCGAAGCAGTAGGAGTGGTCCCGAAGAACGTTTCAGTAATTCCTTCCCCGACGGCCGGCTGAAGGAGCCCTCGAAGTCAGGGAGGAGTAAGATGGGAAAAGGACAGTATACGTACGACCCCTAACTTGTACCGACGAGTCATTATTTGAATTTGTGGTGACTGTCGTGGTAGTATTGCCGGAATTGGTGTTCGTGACATGGTGTGAGGAGTCCACAACATTGTGATCGCCTCCGACAGACGTCATCGCGAAAGTACCATGAGACGACTGAATATGAGGGAATGATGGGCGTAGATGTCGGGGGAAAGATGTTGTAGGAGCGGGAATTGCACTAGTAAGCGAAGGTGTACGGGAGGAGTGAGATGCTTCCGTATCCTGCCCGATGAAATCCCCAGCATTCGAGATTTGGGTCTCGTCATAGACCCCTTCAATTCGAGAATCTTGTCCTCGAAATGCTTGCAAGATTTCTCCTTGTTGCGATACTATGTGTGCTAAATTCTCCTGAATGGTGATACTCGACTTCAGCTGTGAATAAAATCATCAGATGACAGATTTCCCGACGATATCCACACCCACACCAAAAATGTCCAGACTTTGCCTTAATCTTTCTCGGAATTCTAGGATCTTTCCCAGGTCGGATTTGTACATGATGATGCGCATGATTAGGCCTCTAGAAATCTCTTTGTTCGCAAAGCGTTCAATGGAGGCCAAGGTCCTTAAGTAATTTGAATATAGCCAACAATCTGATCGATGGCTCCGCACCCACTTGAGTAGTTCCCTCAAATTATCGAGCAAATCCGCCGATACGCCAGTAGCTACCCGGTCGGCAGTAGTATGCCTGCACAAAATGGCATAAACCAGGCCGCATGCATCGTTGGCGAGGCGCCGAAAAGCCTTCTTATTATCCTTGACTCCCTATGAAGATTGAATGTCATTGAATACCGGTAGCACGACTAGCAACAGTGAGCGCACCTGGACCACATTAACAATCACCAGTGCCAACGTAGCAGCATCTTGAAGATAAGGGAGAGGCGCGATACGGGCAGCATCCCTTACAACTGTCAGCACAAGATCTGAAGTATCGAGGATTAGGTCTTGAGGCTTCGACTTCCCCCCGGGTTTGGAGAACATTGTCACCCTAGCAGCTTTCCTGCGGCTAAAAGGGGGGGTGAGAGTGTTTCCACGCCTCGTGTGCCAGTGCGAATCAGGCCCCGACTACTTGCCGATCGGTTCAAGGGTTTCTAGTGATCAACCCGGATATCTACGGGCGAGTAGCTAATAACGACTCGAAAACGTTCATGGGAGAGCTTGAATGTCCCTCATTTTATGCAATGCGTCGAGCCAATATGATATTCAATCTTTCTCAACGCTGGTCGATTTATGGTGAATGAAAAGTGGCACGCTACGGGGGACAGAATGATAACGATGAGTGGGCTCGATCATCTTGACTCACTGAGTCACTTGGATGGAACTAGAGAAAGGATGAAGGCTGTTGACGACAATTTTACATCCTCAACCCCCTGGTTTCATCGAAGGATCCTCAGTTGCATCGTTCCGTGGCGTATTACGTGTCCTATACTTCTCCATTACGCAGCGAGTTTCGGGCGAGGATGGCTCGGCAACATCGGCATCTCAGACGGCTTCCGTCGACCTTCGTATCACCCAGTTCCTCTGGTAATCGTGTGTACAGAAATCATAGGTCATTCCAACACAAGATCATCCTGGAAGTCCTCAGTTCAGACTTCGAGATATTGCACCGACCTGATCTCCTTAAGAGTGGATACATATGGTATTTGAGGGAAGTGTAGTCCGTGTTATTGTCTGCAAATCGAGAGAGAATCAACGAACTGTGCACACACTCATGCTGTACTCAGGCTATAAGGATGAAACGTAAGTACCCCGTGAACACTGAAAACACACCGGTCTCATATTGGTTTCCGCGTGTTGTGCACCGCCCACCATCGATCGATCGTCATAAAGTTGAGAATTGATACATTCATATAATTCCGCAGCAACGCGCACCTATGATCGTGGCCATGTGTAGAGATGCTACCTGAGCCACGTGAGTGTTTGGGTCGAACATTGAACAATTCAGCTAGACACTCAACTCGCGGCCTAGTAGTTCATCGCAGTAGCACCCAATTCTAAATGGATTATTCGTTTCCGGCACAACGCCCCTTGTCCATCGAGAAGGCCTGGATTCCCCCTGCGCTTCCCCTCCTGGTGCATAATATACATGACCCCCGTTGGCACAGGAGTTCTGTCCCACACCGTGCACAGGATGTGCGCGGCAAAATAAATCAGCCAATCAGAAGCTGAACTTGTCAATTGAGTTCAGTCAACATTCTTCGTCCTATCAGAGCCTGGGGTCCCAGGTTTAGAAACACCCGGCACAACCAACAGCTTGAGCAACTGCTTTCCACCGTCTCCTCGTTATTAGCTCTGGTTATCTACTAACGCCAGCAAAGGACGCTATCTGGCTCAAAATGACCTGAAAGCCCACTTCTCACAGTTCGACTACGTAGCCCCGCTCTTCCACAACTCCTTTGTGACACAAACCCGATGGACAATCCCAGGCAATGAATTGATCCCGGACCTTGAGCAGCTGCCCGGTTTGCGTGGGTTGCAGACTATGGTCTTGCATCGATCGAGTTCCGAATCGTGTTTTTTTTTTTTGCATCTGTAGTGAACTTGGATTTAGGTGTTGACGGGTTCTGTAGATGAACGAGAGATAGAGCATCCGCCGAGGAAGACTTGAGAGAGCACCGCTTGGCTCGGGCAAGGGCTGATGTATCCCTCAGTCTTATTCCATCTTCCAGACGCCGTCGTTCGCATGCACTCCGACTAACAAATTCGATATGAGATGACGCCACGATTGAGATAATCATGTAGCTGCAGGTGGCCTAGCGGGATACCTGAGGGCCCGTCGTCATTCGTTAGGTGAGCTGGCCCTCAAAATAGGTTCGTCCCGTACAGCGCTAAGGTAGGTCCCATATATGATCCACGAGCATCGAAAACATTCGCGTGTAGTTCCACTATGCATCTGCAGAATTGATCCTGTCCGTACGCCACTTGGTCTTTAACACCTCGGCACAAACAATAACCCCCGAGCCAAAGAATACTTGGCCGCGAAACCCAAACCCCGTCGGCGACCGATACAACGCCCCCAAATCCAACCTCTGCTCCCTTCATGCAATGTCCCCAATCTCAACGCCAATCTCAACTCACTCCCGAGGATACTCGACCCCAAATCCCCGAATCCCCAGGTCCTGAGTACCTTGAAACGTGGCGTATGGAAACTTCGACTTGACCATGATCTTGAACTCGAAGAACCCACATGGAGTGGGTGGATACATGAGCAAGGGTTGGGAAAAGGACGAGGAAGAGTAGGCAGTGCGGAGATTGGGGGTAGCTCTCGGGACGAGTGCGGTGGATTTTCTGGAACGGCGAGCGGGCAGTAGCAAGGATGGGGGGGCAAGACCTATAACTTGAGGTTTGAAGTACTCAAGTTAAATTTTGGGGGTGGATCCATGAGGGGGTTGGATGAATGAAGACGAGACGAAGCTCCCTCACGTTTTGGGTCCTTGGTACGATGAGGCAGGTTTGCAGGAACAGCATAGCAGGCGGAAGTTGGCTAGGGTTCAGACCCGGATAATGAAGACTTCCAAAGAAGGCATCTATGTGCGCGGGAGGATGAAGTGTGGCAGCTGTGGGTAGAGTCGGGGCAGAGGCTGCGATGGCGTAGCCAGAGGGCGTACGTGGGAGCCATATTGTGGTATCATCATCATCATCTGGGGCGGATAGCGGATGATGAAGATGCCTTGCTCGAGAAACTAGGATCTAGCGTACACGAAACATTGCACCAGCACTAGCTGCTGCAGAAGTGGATGTGGGTGTCGATTTATATGCCTGCAAGGCGGTCCTGAAGTATGTTGCTGGAGATATGGGTGTGGGTGCGGGCGCAAAAGCTTGGGCTGCCTTCCGGCCCCATCCGCGGGCGTGCTCTCTCCATCGTCCGCTCCTGCGCCGTTGCACGTTCGTAGTGTAGTGATCCCTAGACCCGCAGCTAGTATACAGACCTGAACGCAGACACGGCGTTGCGGCGGATGAAGTCGTGAATGGGGGCTGTCGCTGGCACTACCCCTACGACACCTCTCAAAGCCACATCCGAGGCCTTATCCCTAACTGCCCTAGGCCCCGTCGAGGTAGACTCAGATCGCGCTCCTGCCCTCAATGTTGGTACGGGAGTCACAAATCCAACCCCCTGTCCTCGCCCGCACTCATGACTCTTGATACTCCTCATCCATGATCGTAGGATCCTGTTCTCCCAGAGGTAATGGATGGGACGACGGCATGATACTGCTGAATGTCACATCGAAAGATGGGGAGCAAGACCCAACTGGGTGGGGAGGGAAGCGTGTGGGTCGGAAGATGGTGGAGGACGCCAGCGCCGGCACCACCAGCATTGGAGATTGTACATGCTGGCGGGAGATGGAGGTGCTGAACAGATGGGTTGCTTAGGTCAAACGGAGTCAACAGACATAATTTCGTCGGTCATACCTTGTCAGACTCTAGCCTGGCTTGGGTTTCGAGAAAAAAGAGGCTGTAACGCGACATAAGATTTGGATATTCGGAGGATCTCCAGTTTTCGTAGCTGGCATTTATAAGTCAATACTTGGTAAAACTCTGTAACGATAGTTATTGGCAGTACTTCAGTGTCGGGAAGTTCGACTCCTTGTAGACCGCCGGTTTGCCGCTCCTCGGCTTGGCACTATATAGTAGTGCATTGTATGTAGTTCTGCTCGTAGATGATGGTTGGGTGATCGTCACTTTCCCACCCTACGGCAGCCATTGATCATGGTACTACTACCCACAGACATTCTCGAAACGATTCTCGAAGACCTCCTACACGATAACAAAGCTCTATGTGCATGCGCATTGGTTTCTCATACGTTCTGCTCCCTCTCACAACGTCTTCTGTACTCGCGTATAACGTTGGGCTCTTACAAAGGGCGTGGTTCGGACCCTCACCTGGTCAATACCCTATCCCGTCGACCTCAGATCGCGCTCTACGTGAGGCATCTTTCCATCGAAATGTCCTCCAACGTAGTACGCGGGCGCATCATACGTATGTTCACACAGATACGCTCCCTTATTTTCTACGGGGAAGGCATGGGTTGGGATGAGCATCCGGCAGAAATGAGATTGGCCATTCTTGATCTATTTCGGGTGCAAAGTCTGACAGACATATCAATTTCGGGCGTCATAGGCTTTCCCTGTTCATCTGTCTTCACTCGTAGTCCCCAGTTGAAGAGGCTGGCGTTTGAATCTGTAGACCCGCGAAACGACGACGACGATACAGCGCAGGTTATTACCCTCGATAAACCCAGGACCAGTGGCACCGAAGATGGGGTCGCTGTTATGGTGGGGAATCAGCACACGGCACTTGAGAGTCTAGACGTCCGCTCGGAGTTGAGTGCGAGCCGTGAACACATCCTCCGCAGCTTGATCACACAAGGCGCCCTACCACGCTTGAGCTCCCTACGAGCGTTACGCATCAGTCTCAGTATTGTGGATGAACTTGAAGTTGATCTGATCCAGAAACTACTCGATAATGCAACCGATTCCTTGCAAGATATCACGTTCTTTGTCGGTAAGTGTCCGTGTTTTTCTTAGTCACTGGCACTAGGACGACCCATAGATGACTCTGAGATCGTGCGCCGTGGCGTGACACCAGCCCTCAATCTCACAGCCCTCCTGCAATTATCTACACTTCGCATTTCGGCCGATGATTGTGTGTTCGGGGCTCTTTCGTGGTTCGAACAGCTACTCCGTACTGTTCCTCCAGTTAACAGTTTGGAAATCATCACCTTGAGTGCCGACGCACGATCCATTGTCTCTGACAATGTGACCTGGACGTCCATCGACTCCATTATCACGAGTTGGACATCGCATTTACGCACGATATGTCTGCACCTGGAGGGCTTTGGGATGAGCAAGGATGTTGACTTGGCAAGTTACTTCCTTGAGAAGGTACCTAATTTGAGCAGGAATGGAGTTCTCTCTGTGTCTGTGAGCCGATACTCCTCAGGCGAGAACTGCTATGTGCGGGAGAATGTTTTTTGAAATTGTGATGGGTACCTATGTCATGCCTTTCGTCTCTTTCCTATCGTCCCTGATTCGCTATACAAGGCACGCCCGCACGAATTCTCATATGACCCCTCCTGTGGTAAGTAAGTACTACGCATATTACGTAGTCATAATATACTCGATACTGTTGGCCATTTGGCCACGCTGCTCAATACTACACCGACCCATAAATCCATCATCTGCACCTACACAGGTTCTTCCTCGTTCCTCAGTATTGTCTTCCTTGCAACAACCTGTCACCGCCAAAACACTCTTACCACTCCTGCATTTATGGCTTCTTGCCAACACCTTTCTCGCCAATGTCGAATGTGCGACCTCGATCAATTATTCCAATGCTCACCGTCAACCCTCCCCGGAAATACTACCATTCGTAGGATTTTCAGTGGCGCGCCTTCTATGGTTATCATGTTCTCACTCAATGGCAAGCGCAACATCATTTCAATTGAAAGATATCTCGGCCGGACGTCCAAAAGTTTTTTTCAGCATATCGTAAATTCTATATCTCTGCACGTTCTCCTCCTCTTGATGCGATCCCTTTTGCGAAAAATCTTCAACCCCAGGATAGCAGGCCTGTCACATATATATTGTCTACGAACATCGAGAACATTGGGGTGCCGTTCACCCTACGCAGTCTCAGGCAGCGACTGACCACGATGCACGCCAATTGCCCATCGTACCGCTGAGACGAGCGGACGAACTGATCATCTAATTCAAAAAACCGTAGACGTCTGAAAGGATGTAAAATAATTCCAACACATGCCTGTTCGATGCCGCTAAACCTGGTTGAGTAAAGCGCGGTAACCTGCCACATTTCCACTGGTCTTGGCACAATAGAGGACTTTTTGAATTCGAATGGGAACATCTATGGCTTTTGAATCAGCTGGGGGGACAAATCAGAGGGGTTTCTTATCACTTGGGTTCGCCTTAAAAACATTGGGTGCAATCTGATCCTTTACAGATATTTAGTCCTCCGTGAGATAAGCCATGTATCAAAATGATTTTTAGTACCTGGTACTTCTTTCCTATCAAGACCTTTATTCCAGTTTCGCAGTACTCTATTCGTCAATGCAGGATGTGCAGTAACAAACCTGGAAGTCGTTGTCGTCGTAATCGTCACCGCCATTGTCATCACTGGCCCCGCTTCCTCCAGCATTGCTAGACCCACCCTGACCTGACAGCACGCATGCAAGGCCTGTGCCTAGAGCTACTACCCAAGACCGAGAACAAGGGGAGGTGCCACCAAGGCTGTTGCACCAATGGACTGGAACACAGAGAATAGCCCTCCAGTGGAGGCACCATATACGACAGATTGAATCGTAGCTGCGATAGAACCTGTCGTATCATGTAAAGTCGGTACAGTAAATAGTTACGGCAGTGAACGATTGAAATACCTGCAGCGACACCGGCAGAGGTAAAACCCACCGCATTGATAGCAAGAACGCCG
>QFEU01000171.1:0-10399 GCA_003316345.1 Tricholoma terreum | reverse complement strand
ATACCGGCAACTTCCGTAATCAACAAGTACATACTGCCCCTATCGGGCAGCACCCCTACAATGCTGCACTTTGCCATGACATAGCAGAAAGTGCTGGACATTATCATGGATGACTGGAAGATGAAGTTGAGGCAGTAATGGATGCAAATGAATAGGAGATAGCTCATCAGCTGTGCCAGGTTATAAAGGTGAGCTTTCATATCTTGTTTGATTCTTTCACTTATTCTGTCCAGATCTGTAAAAACATGACACTTTCTCTCTCTTATGATGGCATTCTAAACATTGCAACCATAATTTCTGCCATGGACCATATTGATGAGGTGCTTGCCACCAACACACTTGATGCTTGATATTTCTTGTCTATTCAAGCTGTACTCACAATGGGGAAGACCCTCAACTGTTACTATAGCAAAACTGATCTTTCTGAAGTTTATCAGATTGCTATGGGTATGTATTGCCATTGATAAGGTCCCCTTCTATCCTAAGCTTGGAATCAGCCAGGGCCACACTTTTAATACTCAGCATCATAGCCCACCATCATACATAGTGTCTGAACACTGTTTCACATCTCCAAAAATGCTTTGAACAACTTCAGACTGTTTCAAATCACTTCCTGCACATCAGGAAAATCTGACTTTGCTCTGGCTGCTCTGGCTGCTCTGAGCCACTCTAAGACTGCTCTGAGTACTGTAAGAAGATATTTGTTGATATTTGTTGGTATTGATATACAACCTATTAAGGATGCAACTTTAGGACTTTGTCTTGTTCTGACCTCTCAGAGAATGCCAGAGCAGCCAGAGCAAAGTCATGTATTTGTAGAGCATTGTTATGTCACTTCGACTCTATCTGTTCACATCCCCCTTAAGCAGCACAACCTTCCAAGAGTGGTCATCCATTTCAAGGTACCCTAATATAGTTCTGGCTGCTGTTTTGGATGTATTTGTGCAGGGATGATGGCATCTTAGAAAGTTATGACACATCCTGCCTGGTTTCATGAAATTACAACTAGTGTTTTAAGGTCCGGTTCGGTCTGGTTTTTCGACCCCAAAATGGGCAACCGGCAACTGCAACTGGTTGCAACCATCGCGAAAGTGGGAGGGACCGCAACCGGACCGAGTACAACTGGTCCAAATTGGTCTGGTTGCCTCCAAAAGACCGGTCAGAACCGGTTTTACCTGCGATTTTTGTCTCTTAATTAAATTTTGTATTGTATTAAATAAAACTAATTAAGGACACCCCACAAGCAGGTGCTTGCGGCGGTGTCAGGTCACTGATAGAAGAAAAAACAAATAAATAAAAAATAAAAAAAATTGACCCTGTCATCTCGCACTTGTAGCAAGATTGGGGGTCGTTGTGCTTGTTGGGGACATGTCATTGTCCCCGCATTTGTCGTTACCATCCTGCCATCTCACCATTCGTCATCCCCATCGCCCCTGCTGTTCATTCGTCATCTCCCCGCTATTTGTCGCCCTCGACGTTTGTTATCCTTGCAGTCATTTGTTGGCGTTGGCATTCACTGGCATTGGTGTTCGCTGGCATTGGCGTTCACTGGCATTGGCATGCGCTGGCATTGGCGTTCACTTTGGCATTGGCGTTCGCTGGTGTTAGTGTTCGCTGTCGTTGGTGTTCACTGTCGTTGGTGTTTGCTGTCGTTGGCATTTGTTGGTGTTGGCATTTGTTGGTGTTCTTGTTCGTTGTCCTACGCTCCATCGTCGTCAGCACCACCATCAACCCCTACGAGCAGTGGCTCGCAGGCGGGGTGGTGGCGCTGAGTGATGTGGCATTGGGCGTGGGTGTGGTGGCGTAGTCGTCCATTGTTGGTTGTCGTTGTGTTGCTGTCCAGAAACAGGACCCGTTGTCATCCTGCGAGCAGAGGCTCGCAGCGGCAGCATAGGGCTTGGGGGATACAGAGGGTGGCAGGTGGGTAACACAAGTTAAGTTTCTAAAACGAGATCAAATAGATTAGTAGAGAAAAAAGGATAATACAAAACATACCTGTGGGCCCAAACGACGCTAGTCGTCATTTGGGCCCTCTCACTCCCAGGGTTTCTGACGTGGGTGCTGTGGATGTTGTGGGTGGGTGCAGAGTGAGGTAGAAACGGCGTTGTTGATCATTGGTGGCTGTGGGAACCATTTCCCATAGTGGTGCCACTTTGTTTTTTGGCAGCACACATGACCGCACATGACCTAAAAGTCCGTGCGCAGCCACAGGCTATATAAACCCTCACCAAATGAATGCTTTTCCCCCGGGCTTTGTCCTGTTTCATTATTTAATGGTATTAATAGTAATTATTAGTAGTATGATACGTTAGTTTCTTGTTTTTAGTGACTGTAATTTAGAGTACATATGTAATATTATATATACCATAAGAAGACTGGTTGCAACTGATTGCAACCGGTTTTCGAACGGTTTTCAAATATTTTAAAATTGAGGCGACTGGCAACCCAACCGCCTCTTGAAAGAGGGCAACCGCAACTGATGGTCCAGTTGCGATCGGTTGGGTTCGGTTGGGTTGCGATTTTGTTTCCGGTCCTATGGGCCGGACCTTTAAACACTAATTACAACAATAGAACAGTCCTGTCTCATCTTGGTTCACAGGCCCCATGTCTCACCTTTTGTTCCAGTTTTTTATTGTTTCAATATATGCTCCATAGTCTCCTGGTCTGTTCTATGACCTTATTCCCATTAGGTACTTTTGTTCTAAAACATATCAAAGTCTGTAGTATTTACTTTAAAGAAACAAGAAATTGTCTTCACTTATATCATCCCAGATCTAAGAGCATAACTCAAGGATTGAACTCTTACCTTTGTCTGAAGTTCTGTGAAAATGTTCATGAACTTCTTTATATAGTTTTATGATTTACTGTTGTATTATCTATTGTCATCTCCACCCCTTGAATACCTTCATCATCATTGTCACAGTTTTCTGCACTCCAACTCTCATCCTCAACCTCTGTCAGCTCACAAACCCAAGTCCAATATTCATGAAAGTGTTTTGGAAGCCCAAAAATATCTTTGGAGTATTCTAGCCTCCCTCATGTACAGTTTCATGTCCATTTAGTGTCACCCCCAGTGTCAGTGATAGATATTCAACCACTCTGCACCCTTCTTCTAGCCCATGTTGTACTAAGTAAATGTTTAGATGTATGGTTTGGTTTCTCAGGCCAAGTATCATCACTGTTCTACAACATTATGCTCAGTCAACCATTTCTCTAGTTCTCCACCCTTGGCACAAGCTACAGTATTTCCAAAATTCTGGTTGAACAGAAGAATGGATCATAACATTGCTGAAAATTGTTTGAGACCACTTTGAGGATACATATAAGGCCAATTGAGTAGACAAAGATGATGAAATAATTGAAGAGGTGTGTACTAGTACTTTTACATTGTGATCCCTATATTAACATTGAACTTATAGGCCACAGCATCAGACTTCAAGAACATCTTCGACAACCTTCCTGCACTTGTTGCACCCAAACCCTCAGATCTATAAAAAAACCTCAAGCACTTCCTCAGCACAGACCTGGAGTATGTCAAAGATGGTCTTGCTTGGTGGTATGAGCATCGATACATGTATTCATGGCTTTCTTGAATGGCAATGGATTATCTCACAATACCAGGTAAGCACTAAAATTGTTATAAGAGTTTTTGAGTCCACTAATCCACATATTTCAGTGACATCTGTGAATGTTGAGCACATTTTCAGCATGGGCCACATTCTTTTGTTGCACCTCTGCTCTTGCCTCTCAGTTCAGTCAACTCAAGCTTTGATATTGGTTGGGGCATGGAGCAAGCTGGGATATGTCAAGAATAATGATGTGAAGGCTGAAGGCTGCTACTATCCTTTCAGAGATTGAGAAAGAGGACAGCTAACTGTACCCATCATACCCCTGAAAACCTATACCCATATTCATGGGTAACCCATACCCTTGTCAAAGGGTAGGGGTATGTGAGAGTAGAGGTACAGATATTGAAAAAATACCCAGGGGTTACCCATGCCAATCTCTATAAGTTGCACAGATGCAGCTAAACACTGTTGCAAGTGGTTTCAACCACATTATTTCAACCTCTGTGCCAAATTGGGCCTGCTCAAAAAACCTTTCTCACTCAATTTTTGTACAAACAAAATCCCTCTTAAAGATCAATTCACACTACAAAAAAATCATTTCTACAAGAGGAATTAAATTCAGGATTTTTTTGATAGAGCAAAATCTTTGCACAAAAGAAGCAGTAGCTAAGTGAATCAGGGGCAAAAACTAATAAAAGAGAGGAAAAAACAACTTCCTGCAAAGGAGGTTGGGACAGACTTAGTGGAATAGGGTTAGGGTTAGGACAAATCAAAAGTGAAAAAAAGATGGCCCACCCAGCCAGAGTGGCCAAAGCAGAACAGGAAAATATTGAGATGGTGCATGGACCAAAGCCCATACAAGCCACAAATACCCCCTGTATGGACAGGGTTGCCGTGCTATGGGGGATCTTCATGACCCATAAACTCCAGTTAAAACTGGATCTGACTGGAGTGAATAAAAACAAGGAAAATTGGAGCATCTGATCTAACTTGATTTTAACTGAGGAATGAGACAGTTCTCATATTTTTTTTTGTTCATATCAAGTCAAAATGGGAAATTTTGGTTATCATCTCATACCCTATGGTTGCTATTATTACTCTCACCACTGATAGTACTGACATCCAAAAAAGGAAGGTTAAACATTTACTTTATGTTTGATACACTATGACATAGGAGTAGTAGTAGTAGTGGTAGATATATAAGTGCTAAGAAACTAATTAATAACATTACTATTAAACAAACATGTTCTTGAGACACCCGTCATGGTGGGTGCCTCTCCATCCTCACCCTCATGTTGTCCTTGTCGCCATCCTCATCCTCATGCCTGTAGTCTGGCCCTCCCTATTTCCATGTCCCTGTCTTGCTGTTGTCATTGCGCTTCCACTCTCTATCGTCATCCTCCCCTTGTTGGCCTATGGTGGTGGCAGCTCCTCATTGCTGCTGCTGCTGCTACTCCCTGTCACAGCTGAAGGTGGCTGGGTCATCCTTCTCCTCCTCATCCTCATCTCCATCCATGACCTCGTCCTGTCATTGCTTCCATTTCCACCCCACGAGCAGTTGCTTGTGGTGGTAGTTGGGGGGGCCAGTCATCATTGTCGATAGTAAGATCACTATCTAAAATAGTTTTGGTTAGTAACAAGGAAATAGAAAGAAAAAACTTACCTGTGTCTCAAGAGACATTGGCATCTCTTGGGCTGTTTTTTGTTTCACCCCCTCACTGTGATCTTTGTTGTCGTTGTCGTCACCCTCTACATTCCTATTCAGTGGCATCGTTGTCCTTTCTTGTTGCTCCTCGGTTCCACCCTGCAAGCAATTGCTTGCAGCAGTGGTTGGGGGTGTTATGGTGGTGGTGGCTGTCATTGTCATTGTCATTGTCCTGGTAGCCACATTGTTGTAAGCAAGTTAAAATCTATAAACAATGAAATAAAGTTAGTTGAATAAAGAAAAACAAGGGAAGAACTTATCTGGGACCCAAACAACAATAAAAGGTGTCTGGGCCTGTTTCATGCACATGAAGTCACTGGAGTAGAAAGCAGTGGGTTGCAGGTGGTTGTAAAGAGAAAATGATGCAAGAACTCAAAGTTTCTCATTTGGAATTCATGTGTGCAAATTTTGAGAATGTCATTGGCAAGACTTCCAAGTCAGGTGACAAATTTACAAGGTACACTACAAATTGACTTGATTATACTCAATCAGTCTCAGTGAGAATTTCCATCATCATATTATAATTATTCTTTCTTGTTCAGCTCCAATGCAGTTTTCACTAGGCATAAACACAGGTAGATGAAGGGGCTTGTGCCATCAAGATAAGTATGAAGAGTTCATATTCTCTCTCTACCCTTTTATACTTCGCTATCATGTGCATGGACCATCTAAGCTTGATTGTTACAAACAACACTCATCTTGAGGTTTGTGGATATTATTAGCTTCATTGCAGTAGCTGTCATCTAGGCACCATGACCATGTTTGCACCTGGCTTACATAAATTATCAAAAATACTTCCAAAAAAGAAAAGAGAAGAAGAAGAGATAGAGAGATTTCTTATTTCTGTTCCTCTATTTACACATTATACTGAAGTGGGAATATATCTATATATACTATACAGCAGAGCCTTGATTACCTTTTGTGACAATTCCACTGGCAAGCCCAACTAGGATGTTGTCTATTTTTTCCATTGCAATCATACCTTCCACATTCCATGCAGGCATTCCTGCATGATTTCTGTTTCTGCCAACCTCCACACTCTTTATTTCCACACTTCCAGCATCTTTTCTGGTTATTCTCTCCTGCTAACTTTAGTTGTTGGTCAGAGTTTATTGGGATGTGGTTTTCTGGTGATGGGAGAAAGGAATAGAATGCAATGTCTTGTATTCTCCTATTACCAGTAGTGTTAATACTATATTCTATAATTAGACTATATACTCAGACCATACTTGTATTGTCCATCTCAACACTCCCCCTCAAGCCAAGTTTGGCCAGGAGAGAATGGTTGTGTCCAGGTGCATCAAAACCTCTGTATGGTGAAAAAACCCTGTGGGAAAAAATCAACTCACACATGAGGAAAGCTACTGGGTTACTATTGATTGAATCCCTATCTCCTCCCTATGCTACATATGTTTAGATTTTGATAAACCCTTCATCAATACATCAGCTGTTTGTTCTGGATCCTGGCAGTTTTGTATATCCAAAATCTGATCGTTCATGAGATCTTGGACCCAATGGTGCTGAATATCGATGTGTTTCATCTGCTGATGGAGTTGTGGGTTATGCGTCAATATCACTGCCCCCTCATTATCTCCCCAAATGACAGTTGGGTCTTCTTGAGAAAATCCCAGCCCAGCATATAAATTTCTTAGCCAAGTTGCTTCACGTCCAGCCTCAGATAGTGCGACAAATTCCGATTCCATGGATGATAATGCAATAACAGTTTGTTTCTTTGATTTCCACATAATTGCACCTCTGGCCAAAATGAAGACATAACCAGTGGTAGATTTGTGATTATCAGCATTCGTGTAGGCTGCATCTGCATACCCATGGAAGAGGTTTCCATTTTCAGTCGCATTCTGAGAATTCAAGTAAGTAATCCCAAGAGTTTTTATATCTACAAGATACCTGAATATCTGCTTTAGAGCACTGTGATGCTGCAAACTCAGGTTTGCAGTGTAAGCGGCCAATTTGTTTATGGCATACAAAATATCAGATCTTGTGGAGTTTGCAATAAACTGCAGACTTCCCAGTAATTTCACATATGAATTGCTTCAGTTTGGTTTGTTATCATTTGGATTTGGCACTAACTTGATGTTTAAATCCAACAGTGTTCCAACAGAATTCACTTCAGACATTCCTTCTTTAAGGATAAGACTCTCAACATATTTCTGTTGAGAAATCATTATCGTGTCATCAGTATGTGTAATCTCAATGCCAATGATCTTTTTGGATTCGCCTAGGTCAGTAACTTCCCATTTGGAATGCAACAAGTTTTTCATATGATTCATCACAGCATCTGATGTTCTGAAGAGCAGGGAATCTTCAACCCATATGGCTATAATCCCAGAGTCATCACCATCCCATTGAATATATATGCATGAATCTGAAAGTAAGCATTTATATCCATGGTTTTTGAGTATCCCATCAAGTTCTTTATCCTACTTTCATCCAGCTTGCTTTAAACCATAAAGTGTTTTGACCAACCAACATACTCGGCCTGTCCCATCCTCATATCCCTCAGGTTGTATCATGTAAATTGTCTCTGGCAATATTCCATTGAGGTAAGTGCCCTTAACATCCATTTGGTTTAACTGCAGTTTCTTCAAAGGTACAGGGGCTAGGATTGCATGTAGTGTATTCATCTGGACAATAGATGAATAGGTTTCTATGTAGTCATGTCCTGGGCATTGTGCACATCCTTTCACTACCAATCAGGCTCGCTTTCGAATTTCTATCCCCTCCTTGTTTCACTTCCTTATGAAGACCCACCCATTCTTGATTGGTACTACATCTGGAGGTTTCTGCACAAGTTCCCAAGTGCCCACTTCTTCAGTAAGTCCAATTCTTCTTGCATGGCTCGTTCCCATTCAGGCCATTCGGGGGACTTATTTGCATCCTTGAGACTGGTAAGTTCATCTCTGGCAATTATTGCATAAACTTCTTCTATTGATAGGAGGATATCATCTTTATCCTCCTTATCTGAATAAGGATCATTGAGGTGGCAATAATGGTACAAATTCCACATGTTCTCTGTGGTTCATCAACATCAACATCATCTATGATATCAACATGTTTCCGCTTTTGCTTTCCAGGCCCAAGGTTATGGATTGGACCTTCTGCACCTGTTACACCCATTAGCGGTGCACTTTCCCCAGACTCCCCTTCGCACGGTTGATTGGGTGTAACTTCAATCTCAATTTCCTCAGATGGAGTAAGATCTGGTAAAGTTAGATGATGATAATTACAAGAAGTAAGCACCTTTCTTGTTGCTGCATTGTAATATTTGACAGCTTTTGCACCATTATTGTACCTGACATAGACTTGACAATTTGATTTTGGTAACATTTTTCTTTGTTCCTTCTGACCTAGTAGAAGGATCCAAACTGGTGCTCTGAACTCTCTCAGATGAGATACATTCAGTTTTATATTGTGCCATCCTTGATATGGAGTTTCTTTTCGAAGGTGTTTTGTGTATGAGCGGTTGCACAAGTAAGCAGCATGTAAGGCCACATACTCCCAGAGAAATTCGGGAAGTTCATTTTCACATATCATTGCTCATGCAAGTTCAACAAGTGTTCAGTTCATCTGTTCTGCAACTGTATTCTGTAAAGGTGAGTATGGAGTAGTAAACTGAATTTCAATACCTTGTTCATTACACCACATTTTCAACTTCTTATTAACAAATTCTTTTCCACAATCCATCTGCATCCCTTTGGGTTTTCGGCCTTGTGTAATAAGATGAGCCAAATAGATGATGACTGCTTGGGCAGCTTCTGATTTCCCTTTGAAGAAATCCTTATTACATATTGTTTTGTGTCATCCACAAAAAGAATATAGTATTGATTCCTGTTGATGGATCTAACAGCATATTTTCCCCAGATGTCAATGTGAGTTAACTCACCAGGTTCAGTCTTCTGTTTGACTGATTTGGGGAAAGGTTCAACATGTTGTTTTGCTTCTGTACATGCAACACAATCTGGTTTTGCAGTTTGTACATCAACGTTAAAACCATCCACCAATTCGCCTTCCAATAATTTCTTCAGTCCAGAGTATCTGACATGTCCAAATCAGTGGTGCCATATTTTCCAACTAAGTGCCAGTTTGGATCCAACAAATGTTTGTGGATCTGTGGTGATGGGGGAATTAGATAAATTTGAGGTAGGTTTCCATATTCTCATCCTCATCCTGTACAAGTGATTGTTAATTTTATTTCCCCTAGCCACTTGCCTTTTATCAGATGTGATAAGGATAATTACTCCCCCTCCACCTGTATATTGTCCACCAGCTGCATCCCATCTCCCCAATGAAATCAAATTATTTCACATTCCGGGTACATGAAGGACATTCTGCAAAATGAGAACATACTCTTGATTGTTACATGTTGATATCAATTTGACAGTTCCCCTGCCTGCAATTTTTGCTTCTTTGCCACCTACACCTGTTATGAAACTACTGCCCAAAGGCTCATAGGTGGTAAATGCTTCTCATTGGTGGGTTATATGTGAGGTTGTTGCAGAGTCAGCTAACCATTTGTAATAGATCAAATGCTCATCAATTCCCCCAAGATTACAGGCATCAAAGGTATTGAAATTATAGAGTTCTTCATTGACAGCAAAGGCAATATGCTCCTCCATGATATTCAACTCATTTGTCAGTTTCTTTCCCCCTCCTTCCTTATCTTTGTCCGTTTCCTTCTTCATCCTTTGCATAATGCCTGAATTTTCTGCAATTACAACATTTATTCCCTGGAAATTTATGGCACTTGGTCATCCAGTGTCCTGCTTTCTTGCAGTGATCACAATAGGGATGGATGGAGTCTTTGTGTTCAGTAATTTGAGCCTCCAGAGATTTCTTAGTATTAGGAGCCTTCTGGGTATTAGCCAGGTCTGTGTTTCCATTTGTATTGTTATAAGTCCCATTATTTGCACAATTAATACATATCTTGTACTCCTCATGTAGAAGACCGATGAATGTGTCTGAGGACATGCACCATTTTATGTCAGGATCGTTAGGGTCATTTGCATTCACATTATAAGGCTCAACCATAGGTGTGCCACTCACATCAGGAAACTGGGGATGTTCAGATACGGGTTTATCTAACAATATAAGGTAAATAAAACAG
>QFEU01000169.1:0-17239 GCA_003316345.1 Tricholoma terreum | reverse complement strand
TGACCCTCCCCTTCAATGTTCTACCCACCAACCACCCCACGAACAGTTGCTTGTGAGGCTGGGGTGGGTGGTGTGCTGTCATGACATGGCAGCGTGGGCATGGCGTGACGTGGTGGCGTGGGCATGGGCATGGGCATGGGTGTCCATTCCTTGTTGCAAATGGATTACAACCCTGAAAATATACAAATTAGTTAGTATATAAAAAAGAAACGAATGAGGAAAAACTTACTTTGGGCCTGCATTGCATCGTTCTGCATTGGCACCTTTCATTACTAGTAGTAAAAAACCTGAGAAACAAGTTAGTTAGTTTATAAAAAAGGAAAAAAAAAAACTTAGAGTGGGCCCAAATGATGTGATTGCATCATTTGGGCCCACATTGCATCTATTCAGCTCGTTTGCAGGTGTGGGTGGTCGTGATATGGGGCTGTGAGAGGGTGTGGGAAGCATGGGAGGAGTGGGGATGGTGGTGGTGAGGGAAGGAGAGGGGGGGGAGGTGGCGGCGGTTCGTCGTTAGTGGTGGTGGTGGTGGTGGGAGGCGATGAGCTGGCAGTGACAGGTGACGTGGCCACATGTTTGTAATCACATGATGTGCCAACCCTATGTGATGCCCATATACTGATCACCAATAATGACCCTGTAGTCTAACGGTTATATTGTGCATGCTTATTATGTGTCTCATGTTGATAGGGCTGCCTCGCAGTATGACCACAGAGTATGCGCTTTGGACCATTCATTCGCACTTCACAAAGCTATTCCGAACCCCTGTGTACAGTCCGAACATTGTTGCGAACCTCTGAACTTCATTACAGACCTCCGAAGTTATTTCGCATTTATCGCAGTTTGATCGCAGCTTCGAACAGAACTTCATGGACCTCGAGGTTCTTCGGACTACATCGGACCCACACCATCGTGATCGGACTCCTCTCGTCATCATTCGTACCAACATGCGATGTGTTTTAGAACCTTTCGACAGCTGTTTCAGACATATACATGTGGAGATATTAGCATTTTAGGAGGTAACAACACATTCCGCAGCACCACAACAATAGGACAGTCCCATTTCAACTCAGTTGGAGCCCCTGATCCTCGCTTTAGTTCTGGTTCCTTGTCCTTTGTCTTCATTTTGATGTAGATATATTTCATAGCCTCATGTCTGGTCTCATGACCTTCATTCCCCCTTTTAGTATATTTTTGTAGGATGTATATATTCCTGTACTAGTCACTGGAGAACAATAGGATTGCGCAGTAGTAACCCTCACCCATTCCGCTTAAGTTTAAGGAGCACAGCTCTAAACTTAGCGCTCGTTCTAGTCCAAAGTTTGTGAAAGTGTCACTAACTTCCTTGTATTCGTCATATCTCTCGATCGTTGCATCCCTCATTGCCCTCGTCTCTATCATCTCATCATTGCGATCATTTTAGTATATCCTCGTCCCTATCTTTGTCACAAAACATCTCCTTCAGTTTGTGATATTCTTCGAAATTCTTCGAACTTCATCGGACCTTCGTAGCTTGTCCAAATGAACATCGGACTCTCGTTTAGCAACATCAGACCATTCGCGTCACCTTTCTACATCATTCACGCCATTCTCTGATCTCCTACAGTCTGCAAGATTCTTTGAAATTCTTCGAACTTCATTGGACCTTCGTAGGGTGTCCGAAACAAACATCGGACTCTCGTTTAGCACCATCGTACCCTCTGTACCACCTTTGTACATCATTCGCACCTTTACCCAATTCCACACGGTGTTGGTGATAGCCTTTCAACCACCTCGCATCCTTCCTCTGGCTCGTGTTATACTGAACGAACTCATTTAGGGGTTTTGTTTGGGTTTCCGGGTTGAGTATCATCAACGTGAGCTTGAGGATTCGATCCTTGCTCCACCCATTTGATTTTTCTATTATTAAAGTAAGGCCAGTCCCAGCTCGGACTGTCCTAGGATTGTCCAGGTACTGGTCTGAGATTAGTCCGAGTAATTGTTTGGACTTTACTAGGATGAGCTCGGACTGGAAATCTCAATTTGGCAGAAATCTCAGCCAGAAAAAGTCCGAGCAAAGTCCGAGTGAGTCCGAGCAAAGTCCGAGTGTCCGAGTGGAGTCCACTCAGATTAGGGGGGGGGAGAGTAAAGACCTCTTTTAACAGACATATTTTTCAATTTATGAAATTGTGACAAGGCAGCTGCTTTCAGTAAAGAAATCTGCTGCTCCAAATTTCCCTTCTTAGTACTGGCCCTTTGCCTACTGTCTTTCCAAATGCAACTCCTTGTATAGACTCTGATATTGAGCTTTTTTCTCAGCTAGCTGAGATAAATGTTCTTTAGATTTCATATCTGCTTCTTGAAGAGACATTGAAAGCTCAGAGCAATCAGCAACTTTATCAGCAAGTGCAGATTCCAGTGATGCAATTTGCTGCTGTGCATTGTGCAACTTGGTTTGGAATTCCAAAAGAGCCTTTTCTGGTGTTTCCTGATCAGAGTTCTGCTTCATAACTACTTGGGCAGTAGCCCAGTTTGCCTTTCTTGCTGCTGATTGCTTTGATTGCTTTGGCATGTCTGAGATAAGGTTAGGCTATAATTATTTCACATTTTGATATGTAAAGTCATAACAAACCTGTAATAATGGATCAATTTTTATGTAGAATAGAGACTTTGCAGTAGATTCAAGCTCGTATATAGAATGGGCAGGTATTTAGAACATGAAGGGACAAGGAAAAGAGGTGGTGAGGCCATGAGGCAAATGCATGCTCCCCTATTTGTACTTATTTGACAACACCCTAACACATGCAATATTTCATAGTTAGAGGCTAAAAATAAAGATTTCAGTCATGGAGATTTGTTCAGAATTGAATTCCAATCATTTTTCACCACGTAAGCAAGTCATAAAATTGAGTTCCTGAAGAGCTGAATCCAATGCAAATTTGGGCCATTGTTTGGGCATGAATTTGGCAGCAGAAGTGCCCACCCAGCAACAATAAATTATAATTTGGTGTCATAATTGAGCTCTTTACACTCCCCCACCAATTCCTGGTGGATTCCTGGGGAATCCAGCAGGAATCCTGGAAATCCCAGGAATGGACCAGGAATCCACCAGGAATATTGAAACAGTGAAATTCACCTAAATTCCCTTGTGTCATTCCCAGTTTATTCCCAATATTCCCAGTTCTACCAGGAATGGAGCAGGAATATTCCCTAGGAATCCACCAGGAATGACCTGGTCCATTCCCAGTCATTCCTTACTATTATATTATAGTTAGAAAAATAAAGTGCTGCAGCAAGAATTGAACCACCAACCTTTTGTATGCTTACTAATAACATACCATGCATCTAAACCACTAGGCCACAAGGTCCTGTAAGGCAAGTGGTCACTACTACACTATCTACCATTAGCACATGTGCTATGACAAAGCAGTTGGCCATGTCACATGGCTGTTAGCTCATCACCCACCACCACCGTTGACCCCGCCACCACCGCTGCCCACCCTCCCCCCATCAACCCACTCCATCACCACATCCATGCCCATCCCCATGCAGCTGCCAAGTGGCTGCAAACAGCCTATTTTGGATGCAATGCAGGCCCAAACGATGGTTACCATCGTTTGGGCCCTTGGTAAGTTTTTTTTGTTTATTATTAATTAACTAATTGTATTTGTTCAGCTTGTAGGTTATAAGCTACTACCAACAGTGAACAACAACCAAGCACCTTCCCCCAGCCCTGTGAGCCACTGCTCATGGGGTGGATCGTGGATGCTGATGGCCACATCACCACACCACAGTGCAACAATGGGAGGGGAGGGGTGGGGATGCACAAACACATGCCACGCCCATGCCACACCACGAACGACAACCCAGCACCTGTCCCCATGCCTGCAAGCCCCTGCTTGCAGGGTGGATCATGGGTGCTAACAGCCACATCACCACACCGCAGCACAATGATGGGAGGAGAGGGGTGGGGATGCATGAACACATGCCACATCACCACACCACAGCACAACAACCAGAGGGGAAGGGAGGGGAGGGGAGGATGGGGAAGTACGAATGCACACCACACCACCCCAGCATCCACCCCCATGCCTGCAAGCCCCTGCTCACAGGGTGGATAACAGCCTACAACAACAACAACAGGCACAGCACGGTGAACGACACCATCCACCTCCAGCTTCACAAGCCACTGCTTGTGGGGTGGAGAGTGGGTGGAATAAGAACACCAACGAGCACTGCCACCACTGTTGCGAGCCCCTGCTTGCAAGGTGGATCATAGGTGCTCAACCGCGATGCAACAACTAGGAGAGGGGGGAACGAAAACAGGGGCCAACAACACAGAGACAGGGCAGGGACAGGAGACAGAGACAGAGATGAGGGAACAGAGACAGAGATGAGGGGACAGAGACAGAGACAGAGATGAGGAAACAGAGACAGAGATGAGGGGACAGAGACAGAGACGAGGGGACAGAGACGACAGTGGAGAGGGGGATGTGAGATGACATTGATGACAATGACCAGGCAAGGAGAGAGGAGGGGAAGGAGAGGAGGAACAACACACCACCCACCCCCAGCCTTACAAGCAACTGCTCATGGGATGGAGAGCAGGTGGAATGACAAGGAGATGGGAACAGGGGACGACAATGAGGGGGAGGGATAACAACGAGGGTTATCAGCCACCATGATGGCCACCATGACACCCACCACCACCACCACAGCACCCTCACCTGCCACCATGAGCAACTGCTCACAGGATGGAAAGGGATGCAACAAGACAGGAATGAGGGCCACCATGGCCACCACAGCACCCCCTACCCACCACTGTGAGCAACTGCTCACAGGGTAGGGATGGGAATGGGGATGGGGATGGGGATGACAGGGATGAGGACAAGGAGTGGGAGGGGGGACAGGGCAGGGCAGGGCAGGGACAGGGAATTGAAACAGGGACAGGAACAGGGAAACAAGATGGGAATGGGAATGGGGAGTGTGAGGTGATGATGGCACCACCACTACAGCACCCCCAACTGCTGCTGTGAGCAACTGCTCACAGGGTGGGGATGGGGATGGGGATGACAGGAATAGGGTAGGGGGGAAATCAAGGGGGACAGCGAGGAAGGGTGGGCAGGAACAACAGAACAGGACCAACGCGCCCAGGACAATGGACCCAGGACAGCAGGGCCATGCCCCCACCCTGCCCCCTTCCCCACAATGTGCATGCGAAGGGTTTTACTTCTTTTGTTTTTAAATTTAATTTTAAAAAAATATATTGTTGCCCCCCCCCCCTTACATTCGGTGCCCGAACGCGAGGGGTATAATTTTTATGTTTATAAAGAAATGTAAATAAAGAAATGTAGGCACCTCCCCATGACAGTGAGGGAGGTATAATTTTTATAAATGTAATTTTATGTCATAAATAAACTTTATGTTAGTTACTAGAAGTTCTCCTATGGCTCAGTTGGTTGAGCCCACTTGTTGGTCATGTGATCCATGATGCCAAGGTCCTGGGTTCAAACCCTGCTCAGACTACATTATTTTGTAGGCACTTGGTGAAATTCTCACAAAGTCTTGCTGAGCTTTGGTTGTTCAAGTCCACTCAGAATGACCCAGGAATAGATCAGGAATGACCCAGGAATGGATCAGGAATGGACTAGGAATGGATCAGGACTGAACCAGGACTCCCAGGAATCAACCAGAAATCCCAGAAATGAACTGGGAATCCTGGAAATGAACTGGGAATAATGGAAATGAATCAGGAATCCACCAGAAATGATGGGGGAGTGTAAAGCTTTGCAGACTCAGACTCCACCATAGTAGCAAAGCCCATTGGTGCTCTCATGCTTTCTTGCTCTGCTGTACATGTTCATTCATATCACCCCTCAACTTGAATTACTTACCATGTGGTAATGATCAGTTTGAATGAGGGTTGACACTCGTGGCAACTGGCACTCTTACCATTGAGATGATTCAGGCTGCCAAGGGCAAAACTATGCCCTTGCCAAAGACATTCAACCATTCAACTGGAAAAATATCTACTCGTCAGACAGGGTTCAACGACATCACCTGGGGTAATTCCACATGCACATACATGAAGTTGATTATGAAAGCCTTCAACAAGAAGCAAGACAAACTTATGGATATCATCACTCATGCAAAGGAGTTCTTTAGGAAAAGCCACTATGCTGACGGAGCCAACACCATGCCTGACAGTGATGCTGATGAGGAGGAGGAAGATCTTGATGTACATGCTCTTCTAGTGGAGATATCTAGCTCTGAGTCTGGGTCCAAGAGAGATGCATCTGAGTGTAAGGTGTACTACTTACTATTATGTCCCACCTCACATTCTAACTTTGTATCACTTAGAAATCCCCATCCATGAGTAGCCATCCATCTGTACATCAATGATGATTCCACATTACTGTAGTTTTTATGGGATCCCTTCTTGGCTCCAGCTTTTGTGACTTTTCATCCCTTGGTTGTCTTATCATGCTTTTTACCTTTTGCACACTTTTTTGTCTTAGTCACAATTTAAATGAATGCTTTCTTGTTGCACAATTCTCTGAAAGTTCTTGCTTAATCCTGATAGTTTCGCTTTACAACACTTGGGGCACATTCTTGAAAGCCTTAAATCCCTGACCTGGTGAGTTCCTTGGTCATCTATTGACTTATTTTATCTCAATTGAGAAGACAGTCTGCCCTGGTTTGGGTCTTGCTGCTTGACGTCACTTAATCCAAGTTATCAATAAGCTAGACAATAAGAGCAGCTAAGTCAAATTCATCAGAAGACCCTACTTGTGGCAAGTCAGATCTGACTTATCAAAATTTTGCTTGATTTACTTAAAATCTTTTTCAAGTTATTTTAAGTTGTCGTAAGTTCTACTAAGAATTTTTTCGATTTTCCTGATGTAGGCAGACAGTGAATTCATGGCTGTGATGCATATATAATAACAGTCAATACACTACATATGATACATATACTGGCTGTAACAAGCCCATTGACTGCCCCACCAGTAACCCCAACAAAGTGCCTGAGGGACTTCATCATCACCCACCACCCTACCAACTACAACAACCACCCCTCTCCTCATTTTGAGGGATGTGGACTACATAGTGAACCAATCCCACCCCCATTGCCTTGTCATCCACCATCCACCCATCTTCCCTCTCAATGGCAACCCAGACACCCCACTTATCCCTTCTCTCACCACATCATCACCAACCCACTTTGCCCTCACATTCACCCACCCCCAAATGAGCTTGACCTTGAGCTCACCACACTATAACCATCCAACCCACCCCACTGCCTGCTCAAATACCATGACAATGACAATGCAAGGAAGAAGGTGAAAATGGGAACTACAGGCTGGGTGGTGCCAACAGCAGGGATGTGGGATGTACAGAACAATGAAGGATGCAGGGATGTGAAGAACGAAACCACATCAATCACCCCAGGTAAGTATCCCACCCTACAATTTGCATCATGGTATACTGACCAATGTTACCCCTTCCACCAGTTACAGGTACCTTTCCAATTGTGAGGATTGCAAGTGCTCACAGTAAGCCAAGCCTGAGCAGAGATTGTAGTCTGGGTATTGAAGAAGGATTATTGTACTTGTATATACTCTTCTTCCCCCTTTAACTTTATTTGAAATGCCATCCCTGGTTTACCTACACATTTTTATTTGGATTGAGGACAATTAGAGAGGGTAATATCTACAATAGATTAGTAGGCTGAGGTAGCTCTGGTAGCAAGGTGTACTAGCACCTACCTAGTGGGAGGGCAGAATTACTAAGGGCTACCTAATAGAACAGAGGATATATCAGGGCTACTCAGATGTTGTAGTGAGCTACTGAAGCGACTCATGGGGGGGACTTGAGCACCAGCCTATTACAAATACTGGGGCTACATTGAGCTACTAAACCCAGTGATTTTTCCCTGATGCCCCCAGGCCCTCCTCTTGTGTATCCAGCACCTCCAGTTGCAGGTCCTGCTCCACTATCTAGTATGAACAACACATCATCATTGTATTTCTATTTCTAACAACATGGCAGGACCTCTGATGCAAATTAATGTATCTGTCCCCCTCAACACAGCAGTTGTGGGAGGGATAGTCAGTCACATCCACATGCACTTCTCCACTGACCTCAGTTTTGCAAATTTTGTATCTTGGGCCTGTGCTTGCATGGACTTGGACCCCAGGGCCCAGTGAAGCTGATCTGGGCTACAAGTTCCTTGGTAACCTCATTTGGGATCCTCCTTCCCATCTTCAGACTGAAGAAGATGTACAGGAGATGATGAGGAGAGGGGTGGAGAAAATTTGGAAAGAACTCGGGAAGTTTCTATCATCATATATAACCTGGTATGCTTATCATCAGTTTTCTGTCCAAAATAATCTGACAATGAGTCAGCAGCCTGCTCGCCATCTTGTTGCAGGTACCAGTCACAAATAACCTGCAGCCCCAGCTAGTGATGCAGAAGAGGCAGATACCGCCCTCACCTTCATCCAGGAGCTGCAGGAATTGAAGCATGTCCTCAAGTGCCAGCAGCATAAGGGAAAACATTGTTATGTCAGCCCTATTAATGGCAAACACCAGCCATGCAACAGCTATAAGCTCTTCTACTGGGTGAAACAAATTGTAAGCATTCTTTTTTCATTTCTATTGTCTACAACTAAATTTTTGATAGTTTCTTAACCAAGCTACCTATTATAGTCCTCCCAAGCAGCTTCAATTTGACCATGTCACCAAGCATGCATGTAGGGAGAAATCCTCAACACCAACAGGAACTGCCCAGCCACACATTCATGTTTACATTCCCAATACCCTCTTCACACCACCCCCTATCCAACAAAAATGCCACCTTTCTGACTGTGCCTTACCACAGTCATCTTCACTCACCTCATTTCCCATCATTGACTTGACCACACCAGATGGTTCTGCTGCCATCAAGCTTGAGGATCTGGATGCTGTCAAGTGCAAGAATATAGATGCTGTCAAAGTCAAGTTTGAGCAGGAGAACTGCCTCCCATGGAAGTTCTAAGTCCACACTGTTAAATATAATAAGAA
The DNA here is from genome assembly GCA_003316345.1 of Tricholoma terreum. Classification (NCBI taxonomy): domain Eukaryota; kingdom Fungi; phylum Basidiomycota; class Agaricomycetes; order Agaricales; family Tricholomataceae; genus Tricholoma; species Tricholoma terreum. Next base: position 8,200 of record QFEU01000169.1, on the reverse strand, counting down.
CCCTCTCAGCCACTCTGTATCATTATATCTATATGTATTTACTTTCCGCTGTCTCATACTTGTAGATTATGTCCAATACTGTAGACTTATGTTCCATACTCTTTAATATCTTTCCCCTGTGTACTTGTCATGTCTGACCACAAATCAAATTACTTTGTTATTGTACATTATATTAGAAAATAAATATGTGTGGACTTGTTAAAGATAACTGTAGTCACAGAACCAGCCTTCAGCCTTCTCTGATATTGCTGTATCATATACTACTTCCCATAGCAGGCCAGATGATAGGCACAGTAATGGCACAGTATGCTTGGAAATGGCATGGCAGCCTGCAGGCATGGAAATGGCATGGTAGAACAGAGCTACATGATAGTTATCCACTATGACATTTTTCTCTGGAGATTTGAAGGACACCACCAGGGGGGACCAGGCCATTGTTCCATGACCTGAGATGGAGCAGAGTGTACCACCATGTTGTATGATCTGGCACAGCAATGTCATGGAATTCATGGAAGTAGCATAGGTCATCTGCTGTGATCCTCTAGTCAGTTGTGGGTGGATAGTGACTCGGAATTGGGCACCAGTTCATTTTATCATGGCATTGCCTTGCATACTGCATGGCAGGAATGGTAATGGCATGGGATAAGCACAGAAGTAGAATAGGTTACCTGCCATGATCTGAGTCAATGTGGATGGATAACAGAGTCGACAAAAGGTGGAACACTTTCTGGAACTGTATTTAAGCAGTGAAAAGGGAGCTATCAATTGACAATGACAGGCTGAGAGATTACTAGCAAACCCAACAAGCTCAAGAGAGGCCAGTGGTTAGCTGAAATTTAGCCATTAACATAAACCAAAAGACAATATCAGATGGGAAAATAGGTGCAGTTTGTTGTGGATGGAAAATGCAGAATCATTTGATGAATGCTATTCGAAATGAATTGTCTGTGAGTGTCAGGGTATTGTTATGCATCCTGCAGGATGCTAAGTTCAAATAACAGTGTTTCAGTAAATGAAATTCACCCAGCAGGTTGTGATGCAACACGTGAGACATATACAGAGCCAAATAATATTTTAAACAAACCAAGTTTGTTCTCAGCAATGCCATGTCACCAACCAACTGGGGGATATGGCCATGCATGGTTGCACTGTGACGCAAGGAGGAGGACTCAGACTTGAGGGTTCAGGCTTGGGGGTTCCCTCCTGAGCCTCAGGTATGATTTTTTTCTTTTATTTATCTATTTTCACTGATTCTAAACCACAGGGAGAGTGACAACGGCACACCCACATCATCGCCACTACACCTCACCATGACAATGGCAACTGGAGCACCCAGAGACATGAAGACAAGGAAGAGCCGCCCACACCCTGGGAGGACAGGCATCAGTGACAACGAAGGGCTGGGAGGTGACACCTCCCATCCCACTTTGTAAGTTTTTTTTTTTTCTATTCAGTTTTCATTGACATTGCTACTACTATGATAGGACACCACCATGTACTGCACCACATCATCACCCAATGACCACAGGACAAGAACAGGGTGGATGATGGGAGGGGGCCGACCACAGGACAGGATGGAGGGTGGGATGGGTTCGACGATGGGACTAACAACCACAGGACAAGGAGGGGATCTGGCCCAGAATGATGACAGCAAGGATGGGGATGGGGACAAGGACCACCACAGGTAGATGAAGATGAGGGTGCAATGGAAAACAGCAATGGAAGACAATGATGGAGGACATCACAACAGTGACAATGGGATGGTGAGAGATGACAATGGTGATGATAGGGGAGGTGCAGGGCTTGGGGGGCAATGCCTCCCAAGCCTAGAGGTAAGTTTTTTTTTTTTTTCACAATTTATTTAATCTATGAACTACACAAGATTACATGAGCCCAAGGGGACCAACAGCACTCAGCAATGGCACAGGATGACCCACAGACCTATGGAAGACATGGCCGCAATGAGGATAAAGGCCAGGTAACAATAGGCTGAGGGTGGGATGACAGTGCACACTCACAATGGGAATGAAAACAACAATGGAACACCAGGGAAATGACGAGGATGATGGGAGACCACAATGGTGACAACAGTGGGACAGGGCTCAGAGGGGGCATCACCTCCCAAGCTTAGAGGCTCTTTTTTTTACTTTTTTTACTTGCTTGGCCCCCTTTGTATATATGTGCAGGATAGTGTATCATTTATCATTTAATACTTCAATATATGTTTTTAAGTAATATATATATATTGATCTACAAATGTGATTGTGAGAGGCCCTCTGAGACACGAGTTGAATATTGAATATTGAATATCTTATGTGTTGATGTGTCAATTTCTTTGGCTTTGTTTACATCCACATGATTGCATCACCACTTGCTGGGTGAATAGCTTCCACTCAGTGTTTCTTGAGTGTTCACAATGTGTGGGGAATAATGTGGCACATGGCCAATTAAGTTACTCATGAAGAATGTATTGTGAAGACTCATTAATTGGAATTATCCACCTTCTGTTGAAGAACACTTTCATTTAAAATTGACATTCTATGGCATCGGGAATGTGGAAGATTTTGGTTCTTGATGCCAGATGGTGAAAGCCACAGGCACATTTCTTTTTATATGTTCTGGTTTTTCCGAACTATTGGAGGACCCCAGGCAATGGTAAGCGAGCCTTGGTACCAATCTGGACAGATTTTTCAAAAAAAATTGAAAAAGGCCAGGAGTGAATCCGGAAAATCTTGAAAAGGCCAGGGCATGCTCTCCAGACAGAAATTCTGTTTCAGTATCTAGCCAGGTTCACAATCCGGACATAAGTTGGTCTTGGTGTACCAGGTTGGCGCAACTTGTATGGATTTAAGTTAGCTTGAGTGCTAGGGTTCAATTCTTGTTGATGCAATGTTTTTACAGTCCTTATCCTATGTTTGTATGTTATTATTATTTTTTTAAATTGCTGCATTGACTGTTCACCCCATTTTGGTTGCACCTGGGGGTCAAGAGGGAATCATTGACGGTGCTGCAGTGCCAGAGATTTCGGCAGAGAATGCTGCAAATGCTGCGCTAGCAGTGGCGGCGGTGGCAAAGAGAGTGAGTACTTTTGTTGTAATCCATCGTGCAATCTTCCAACCATATCTTTTCATTCACCAGGCTGCTGCACACCAAAAGTGTATTTTATGACAGCCAGTGTCCCAAACTTTAGTGAAGCTTGAGTTAGTACATTACAACCACTTCAAGTTGATGATTATGGAATTAGAGTAATCCCAGCCGCTGGCGACACAGTCAGCGTCATGATCGGACAAGGTATGTTTCCGAGATTGAGCCAAATATCTTGATACTCAAACATTTTTGCAGTTGTCGGACTCTACTCCAAAACAGGTGGCAAAAACAGCAAACACAGCTCAGTCAGCGAGTTGTCGAACATTTCTGCAATATCCTACATGGCGATCCAAGTTTTTGAACACATGTATGCTTGACAATTCCGCTCTGTGCTGGCTGCCATGGCAATCTTTCAAACTCGTCAATTTCTATTGCTCTCGTCAATCCATTTTCTGACACTCGTCGACTACAAGGAACCTTCTCAGCAACGAGGATCTATTCTCAAGCTCTTGCCCGAGGATTTGAATCGATTTCGTACCCTACAAAAAGCCAATAAGCAGTTACAAGCGGCATTAAAGCTCTCTCAGAAACGAGGTGGAAAGTCTGATGGTGAAGATTAGGGTTCTACTAGATACCAAGTTCACTAAAAGTTGCCTATCTATTGTAGCTATTTTTTTCAGTGTTATTTCAATGCCTAAACCCTCGATTCATGCATTTCTGAGGTCCCCTGCCTCTTCTGTGGCGATTTTAGGCTAGATCCTGCCGATCCGGACAAATTTTGACAAAAAAAAAGGCTGTATATGGAGGTCCGGACAAATTTTGAAAATTTTGACGAGGCCAGGCGCAATCCGGACAAATTGACGGAGCCTCCGTCTGGATGAAAGGTGCCTTTTCAGGATCAGGGCTCGCCTGCCATTGCCCGGGGTCCTACTATTGGTGTGGGATCCGAAGGAACAACCCCACGGCCTGTACCTGTGCCGGATGAAAAATGTGGCAGGTCATTCGGATGAGAAATACGGCCAATTGACTTCTGGATGACCATCGAATGAGGATGTCACAAGTAACTAATAGGCAAGGTATTTCAAAAGCCATGCCACTGGCATGCGATTATGCACGGTAGGCACAGGAATGGCACGGTAGGCGTTTCCCGCAACACTAACATATGTGACTGTGGCTGATTATTAGGCTTTGTTTATCACCCACGTTGATTTGATTGAGATCGGTCACCTAACCTTCCCACAGTATGTCACATATTAGTGGACATGACCCTATCACATCATGGCTACTAATCTGTAGTAAATCTGCTTGTTTCCCTCACCCGTCAATATATCCCTTCAATATCGTTGACTCCCAACCATGTAAGGTCCGCCTAGCCCGCCCAATGTATGCCGCCCACATAGATATCATGTAAGCAATAGATAACGAACTGATAAGAGGGATCAAGCTCAGCACAACAGCACATGTCAACATGCGTCAACGTGATGAGCAACTTGGCTACCTCCGACGTTGCCATCAATGTTGCTGCGCCACGTCGTGCTCATCATCCCCGATGACAAGCACAGTATTCCACTCATTCCTCAACATTTTCCTTCGCTTTTTTTGGTAGATAACACTGATGTATGTATATATAATGTTAATAAACAGTCTTTTCCACTTTTACAGCTATACTTAGCCCATAGTAAGCACTCTCCTTGAGTTTGAGGAGAAGGAGGGGTCTCTTCTCTTCATGGGGGAGCTCTATTAGATGTACCTTGCTCTATGTTCATATATATTACTATATACATGACTGGTGATTGATCTACATGAGTAGGGAAGAGGGAAAGTAAGGAGAAGTGAGGGGAGTGTGGGACAGGGTACCATCTACTGGGCTTGTACACCCTCTACATCCAAAAAATATATATGTGGAGGGGTAGAGGGGTGTATGTATAGGTGGGGATTGGTGTTGGGAGAGCTGGGAACAAGGTGCTCTCTGTCAGTGCACCTGTATGGGGAGGGGGGGAGGTTGTCACTTACCTGCATACCTAGGCCTTCCCCTTGTGAAATGCACATGGAAAAGGGGTGAAATAGTCCTAATAAACGATGTGATATACCCCCTGAAGGCCCTGCAGTTGTTAGTATGGACATAAAAGAGAATATGTACTCAGGAGGAGATATGCATACCCTGTGAGATCCGTGGCACCAAAACGTTCGCTTTCTTTAATTCCTGGGCCTAATAATGGACTAGAATAAGGGTTAATCAATGGTACAGCATGGGGAGAAGGTCCTGTAGCACTAGGGCATGGGTTTCTCATCAACAGAGGTGAACTTTGCTCACCATAAAGTGCACACTTTACCTATCATCCAAAGCTCATCCTAGACATTTAGGGTAGTACCTTACCCTTCATAAATAGCCTACAAGGTATCCATATAGTCAATACTTCGTCCTACAAGATAGGATCTTCACCTACTCACCTATTCTTCTTGTTACTCAATGCCAGCTCATAGAGCCCACTGGTGGCTACATAGACAAATATTCCAAGTGGCTATGAGTAGAATTAACACCTTGTAATAATCCATGAGTCTATATGAGAGAGGTAGAGAGTCAATACATCAGCAATGTCTGGGACCACTACATAGCACTGCATAGCACTGCATAGCATCATAGCACCATAGCATGGTTCTTTGAATGCATAGAATTACATAGTACTCTGCTCTGGTTTCATAGCCTAGTATGTTAGCTATATAGAACTCCATAGCGCTCTGTAGTTAGTGCTAGTATACTATGCAGCACTATAGAGTGGAGCCCAATTTGGTAATACTGTAGGGTCTCATCTCAATTAGATTTATTGGTAATCAGATGATCGGGTCTTGATTAGATTAGAGATTAAACAAATAATAGATTATCGATGTGGCACTGCAATATTCTAACCAGTCATCAAACATGTCAATCAAGAACTACATAAAGGTCATTGCGAGTAGCCTGGTGGCTCGACCGATTGATGATTCTCCTGTGAAAGCCATCAACCAGGAGTTTCCAGCGAAAATAAGAGTAGTTTACATTCCCTTTGGAGCCCATTTGCAACAGTTGGCGATGAACTTCGGACCGTGGTAGTCGTTGGATTTAACCTGGGCTATAAGATCTAGCATAGTGTTGTGGACCGGAGTGTAGACTTCGCCTTTGAAACTAATCTTCTTGAGTACGCCACTCTCCCACTCTTCAAGGCAGTTTTGAATCTAGAGGGTGCGAACTTATCGTAGACTCATATAACATTGCTGAGAATGAGATACGTACACAGGTCATAGCCAAGGCGACAGCATGTTCTGGAATTTCACTCTCAAAGTCCTTGGGAAAGATACGAGCCAATGCATTGTCGTTCACATAGAAAAATTGAATTACAAGCTCTTCGATGCATGGATGTGCGAGGTTGTTTACTCGGCCCTAAAATGAGAGGAATCAGATTAACAGTCAGTCATGCATATAGAACTCACATTTTCATCACGACCATTTTGGAGATAGAGGCCACCTCACAATAGATCTTTCACTCCCTGCCCAATCATTTCGTACAGCCCCTCTTGATTGCCATGATCAAACGGAGGATCGAGAACGGATGCATACTTTGTTCGCACAATTTCATGTGCCATGGTCTTCATTGTGCCTCGGTACATGGCACATTCCTGAAAGACCTGTCAAATAGACTTAAATCTAATTGAGACGGAGCATAGTTGGTGGTTGCTCTTACTAAAACATCCATCTCCCGTGAGTGCTCATAACCTAAGGAGCATTAATCAGAATGTGGAGGAGGCGACTGGGTGGTGAGCGCACCATCTTCAACCTTCTTCCCCTCAGCATCGAACTCCGCAAGGGCCTTCATGATACAACATGTAGCGACATTCAAATCCCTCTCACGCGTCGGGAAGGCTTGGAAAAGTGCAACATCACGTTGCATCTTCTTTTTTGCACTTGTTTGAAGATCTTGCCAGCGGTTGGGGTAATATGTGAGTGTAGTTGACTTGACGGATCTATTTGATCGAGAGTTTCGGGGTAGACGCTTCGGAACTTTGGTGGACGGCCCATCTGAAGAATCGTCATCTGAGGTATCAGCAGAAGCTTCTTCTGAAATTGCGGCCATGAAAAGTCGTTCTGGATCAGGTGGTTGAACTGCAGGGTTTCGATGGAGGTGTTCTTGTAAGACATCATAGGTATTCTCTTCTTCGTTCGTGGCAACCTAGAAGAGGTGTTATCACTATGCTAATATAGACAGATAAGCTTACATGGTTCAGGTTGAAATACGGCTGTTGTTCTTTGGTATCAAGGCCTGTTATTCAAACCAATAATTAGACGGTGCTTTTTTCTTTAAAAAAATGTAGTCATCTATACCCTGGTTCCCATGGTCAGTCGGAAGAGCCAGTTGAGTAGAGTGGTCATCGGCTGATAATATGGTTTTATTAGTAGATAAGAAGCACTCTCCAGAGATAATATGGCTTACTGTGTACACGTTGCATTCCATCGTTATAGTCATCTTCATGTGTGTATAGCAAATTGTCATCTATATTTTCATGATAAAAGCGTTCATCATAAGGATTTATAGGATTTATAGTGGAACACAAGAGGTTATCGTCAACTACATGACCATCATCTGATTTGGCAGCAGTTGACTGGTGAGCATCTTCATCTTCAGACTCGTCATCATTTGGCGAGTTTTCGCCACTGGTCGGAGTCGCTTGGCCCATGAACTGGTAAGAATGAGACAGAGACAATGGGAGATGGTGTGAAGATGCTGTCGGCTGTGACACTGTAGGTGGATGGGTTGTTTCTATGTGATGTTTGCCCTGGGGCATGTTGACACTGTGAGGACACAATTCAGCATTGGTCACAGCAGATTCTGGTATCATCGAAAGGGAGTTGATGATTGCTGGGCCTTGAAGACCAAATCTAGAGCCCATAGTCGCAACTTGCAAGACAGGCTGATGTGCACCATTAAGTGAACGCTCAGGTTTTATTGGCACCCTGTTGATATTCTCCTTCTGTACCCGAGTTTAGATGTGGTACAGTTTAGGGCAAACATGTTATGCACTGGTAATTTCTTTCGTTGACGTTTTGGGACTGGGGGAGCCATATCATTCTCGGCTGCAT
>QFEU01000168.1:0-17129 GCA_003316345.1 Tricholoma terreum | reverse complement strand
AATTCAGCCATACATATTATAAAATCTGGGTTTCCTAAACTAAACAAATAAAAAACAGGCACTGCCAGGTCCACAGTGTGTGTTCCTTGGCCAGAAGGGGGGGAAGCCACTCTTATCCATCCCATAAATATCCTCTGGTCTGATTTTTGCCAGCATGCTCCTCTTTTTCACCAGTTCAAACCATCTCTGAACCACTTCAACAGGATTCAATGCTTGAGCCTGTTGCATGTCAAGTGGTTTGCTCCAGTGTGTTTGGATTTTGTTATGGTATCTATCAAGAAATCTCTGGATCCAACCATCTCCCACCAGCTTGTAGGAGTTTCTATTGCATGATTTAATGATTGTGTTTGCTGTTATACAGAGATTGGAATGTGTGAGTGGTATGCTTTGGTCTGCTGATTCTGAAATGAGCTTGACAAGAACACACACTTCTTGATCTGAGAGCTTCTTTTTGATGCATTAAATATGCTCATGCTTTGATTACCCTTTGCCAGGTTACTGAGTGTTTTGAAATTTATTTTGTGCTTCACTGGGATTGGCCGGATTCTATGATGCACACCTTCTGGTTTCTGCTGCTCTTGGAGATATTTATTTACAGCTTCCTGATAAAGTGAATTGATTCTCCTGCATGCTTTTGTCTTTTTTACCTGTTCTGATATGGCCTTTCTTACCATTTTTGTGAGTGTAAACAGACTTGGGCAAAAAGAACCAAATGGGGGGAGAGAAGACTGTTCAAATGTATGAAGGTGATCACAAGGGCACAAACAACAACAACAACAACAACAACCACCCACTGGAAGGAAGCTGGAGCTTCGAACACTCAAGGGGACAGGAACATGTTAGGAACTTAGTATATTCGGAGGGAAGAACTAAGATGCAGTACAAGTACTCGAAGTGTAGACTATATACTACTGGAATAACATGTGATAATACCAAAGCATGTGATAATGGTGTGATGATGTAAGAGGCACTCTTACACCCACCCCACTTTTCTGAGTTGCTCTATTGCTTTAAATTCATTCTCCAATACTCATATCTATCCTGCTTAACTCATATTGCACTTTTATCCATCAAAATTGAGCCAGTTTCTATTTTTCTACTCGATGTGGATCTTTTCTACATTTCTCCATTTGTCAGGACCTTGAGAGTCTGTGGGCATGGTGAACACTCCCAATATCATGATCAATTTTATTCCTACCACTCCTCCTCCTCTGACCCTGACAAAAACAAAAATGAAACCGCCATTCACTCTGCACATGAAAACACAAGGTGTTGCTAGGCCAGTAACCCCAGATTCTGAACTCAGCTCCAATGGTAACAATATGTCCTTTTCTCTTGTGTTACTGCCAAAGGGCCACCAACTGGTTGTGCGCAGTGTTGTCCCTGTATCAAACAAGACCTCCACTGCTGCTGTCAAGAATTTCCTGATCAGTCTCGAGTCTGACTCCCCCTACAGTGACTTTGCTAATTTTGGCCTCAATATGCTACTGTTCAGCAACCATGCCTTGAACATATCATTTGTGTGCTATGTTGAGACTCTATCAAGTGAAGAAGCAGAGCCCCATATAGACCTCCTGGAGATTGTTATGGAGGCTATTGCAAAGGCCAAGCCAGAGTGGGAGGTTAGGTGGAGTGCTGGCAAGAAGGGTAGGAGTGATAAGCACCTGTCCTGCTGTCTCCTTGACCTCTATTCTGGTGTTACCGACTGCTCAGCCATTTTACCTGACCATCTCCTGCTCATCAAGGCTCATATCAAGAAAAAGGGCTTCAAAATTGCCAGCATCTTTGCATCATTTGGTGGTCCTCAGATTACCTTTCTCCTACCCTCTGATGCAGATTGCTTCAATGCCCAGCAGTTCATCGACATCCCTGTGAAGGTTTCCAAAGAGCATGCTTGCATTGAGCCTCTTAAGAAAATCCTTACTTCTTGCCCCTTTGAGCTTGTTATCAAGGGTGCTTGAGACTTTGACCTTCTTGAAGGGGTCCTTGAGAAATGGATCAGAAAGATGGTTTCCCACTCCCTGGTTGAGACCTGTGTTATGCCACTCAACACTGACCTTATCATCTTCTCTATGTTGACGTGGAATTACACCATCAAAATTATGTGCAGTGCTGACTCCTTTAACCTTCACTTCCATAACCAGATTTCTGCACCCTGTCTGCTTTGGGACTACAATGATGATCTGCTCAACAAGAACTCGCTTGGTGACCAAGTTGCAAAGGGCACATCCCAGGTCAGTGGAAATGTAGCATCTCTGTCTCGTCAAATCCAGGAGCTCTGAGGTGAGGTTATTGTCATCAGGTGCCAGCAAGAAGACTTTGCAATGAACCAAACCAGGATGTACCACACTATCTCAGAGCTTGACTTCTGTATAGGCCAGACCCAGCAGGCCATGCTCATCCAGGGTCAAGAGTGTTTGTTACATTTCCAGATTGGTGATGATGAGTCCAAGATCAGCTCTCTCCATGTTGCCTTCATATTTTCTAGTTGCAAACCAAAAGAAGATTTTAACAGAGCGATAGTGGAATTCAAGATATCGGTGGCTAACAAGAGGGAGTGCCTCTCAAAATTCACTAATCAACTTGCAGCTGCCACTGGACATCTTCTCCTTCCCTCACCCTCACCCTCAACTTCTACCCCCTGTTCTCCTCCTTCTGTCTCTCTCCCTCATTCTGCTTCATCCCCACCACCACCTCCTGCTTTGGCTGCCTCTGTCTCTCCACCTCTTGGGGCAACTCTGAAAATCTCAATACCCCACAGTCTGTCCATGTCCATGTAATGCAATAAAGAAGAGAAAAGTTGGTGGTTCTCAGGGCCTGCCAACTTCTCGTGTCATGTGCTCAGTGCTGTCACTAGTCTTCACCCCATCTGACCCAGATCCAGCAGCTCGAGCTAATCTTATGGAACAAGATGGAGATACAGTGAGCACAAACTCTACTCATTCCTTGTTTTCTTCATCTGTTTACATAGATGTTCAGTGTATCAGTGATGAACCTGATGAAATTGCACCAACATTGACCTGCATCATGAAGCTGAAGGCTGATTGTGATGCTAGGCTGGCTCAATGAAGAAGATCATTACCACATGGTACTGCTTGGCACCCCATATATATTGCACCCAGTTTTCCTGCATTTTCATTGTTTCATAATTTTGATTCTGTTTGTATTCCCCAGTCTTCTTGCTATGAGAAGCCTACTGTCCTTCCATCTATCCTGTTGACTGTTTATTTTGGTGACCCACTGGTCAACTGTGCCACTGTCCCCCAGGTTGCACCCTCCAATCCTTCATATCATACTGAACCACCCCTGCCTCCTCTTTTGTGCCATGATCTTTTGTTTTCGACTTCGACTTTTGATACCTTTTCTTGTTTTGTTACTGCTTGTTAATACTACCATGGCTATGCCCACATTTGCACAGTCTGAAGTCTTAGTTTGTGCACTGAACACTAATGGTCTGATGAGCCCAGTTAAGCTGGCATTTATTGGTCCACTTCTTATGAAGTTAGCTCCTCACTTTTTTGCACTCTTAGAGACAAAGACCCAAACCAATACTGCCTCTAACCTTCCAATCTCTAATTATGAGATCTTTGAGGAAAAGGCTTTACCTTGTGCTGCTCCCTTGTCCTTGGCAAAATGGGGAATTATATTAGGTGTCCAAAAGGACCTACAAGTAGTGGCACGTGTTCCATTTAATCACAAACTCCTCAAAGGTCACATCGTTTGTGTTGATATTGTTGTTCCCTCTTTATCTTCTTCTTTATCTTCTTTCATTCCTTGAGTTTTCTTGGTCTATGCTCCTTGTAACCCTGGTGCTGACAACTTATCCCTTAATTTCTGGCCATGTCTGACAGATGTGGTGCAAGAATCAAAGACATTGTGGTCTCTTTTTGGTGACCTTAATGCTATAGTTTCTGCCTCAGAACACACATCTGACAATGCACTGGCATGACACATGTTCAATGAGTTCCTCAAGAATACCCATGGTACTGACCTTTGGCAACAGTGTCCAGATTGTAACTGCTTTATAGACTGAACATCTTGTGGCTGGCATTCAACTGATGGGGGCAGCATCATCAATTGTGTTGTTGTCTCTGGCTGCAGTCTTCTGGACTCCAAAATTTCTACTGACTGGACTTGGGTTCCTGGCTCTGACCACAGAATAGTGATAGGGCCATTGGCAGGTTAAGCTCTGAAATCGCTCCAAACGACACATAGGTGCACTCACACACCATACAAATGAATGCGAACATCTCCGATTTCACTTTCGCGACCCCAAAACGACTTTGAACACCCCAAAATGACTTTGAACAACTTTGAACTATTTCGCACACATTCGCAATGCTTTGACTGCATGCGTTCACCTCATACCTGCTTCACGGATGTTCAGATGTGTTATCTGCACTTTCCACATGTTCCCCCATCTCGCCCGACACATTCTGGAGGCATGCACACAGGGATATTAGCGCATTGGGAAACAACGAGGCGCTTAGCGAGATTTCGAGATATTACAACAAAGGGACAGTTCCCTTTGGACATGTTTTACACTCCACATTTTGATCAGGAGGTCTCCTTTCTTATCGTCTTTATTTGCTTTTGATGTAGATATGTTTCACATAGCCTTATGTTCTGCCTCATGTTTCTCTATTCCCTTTTTGGTACTTTCCTCTAAAAACATATAAAAGCTTGTACCACTTACATATAAAACAAGAAATCATCTTCACCTCATATTGTCTGGATTTAAGGAGTTTTACGCTCTAAATCTAAACTAGCCTTAGCCTGAAGTTTGTGAACTTCTTTGTCCATTGTCGTGTCCTCGAAACAATCTTCTGCACTTATTCTTGCACTCTCATCGTCATTCCCAGCCTCTCATATTGCGCACCCAGACCGTCCGCCCTTGTCAAACATCGTGCGTTACACTTCGAACTTCTTCAAACACCTTCGCACGCGCAAAAACCAACATCGGGGCTTCGAAACCACTTTGCCTTGCCCAGAACTACTTCGAACCTGTTTCCGAACTCGTCTACATTCTCAACAGTGTGGGCGGTAGATGTTTAGACCACCTTGCACTCTTCCTCTGACTTGTGTTATACCAAACCGACATATTAGGTATTTTTGTTTGGGTTTCCAGGTCGAGCATCATCAGCAGTTAAAGTAAAGGTCATCTTGGAATCTCTGAACCCTGACCTGCAGACAACTTCCTTGACACCGTTCATTCCATCCAGACCACTCCTGCCTCTCAGAATTAAATATCCATCAAAAGATGATAAGTACAAGTTTGCTTTCTTTGCAGATTCTGTGGACCGTCCAGTGGCGTTAAACTCAGTATCTTTCTATCTGAAATAATGAGTGATGAATCTTATATTGGGAGATATAATTTGCTGACCACACTTATTGAGCAGACTACAGTCAACATCTTTGGTCAGAATAAGCCATACTGGTTTGTCAAGAGACAGGTCATGTCACCTCATATCAGGGAGCTTGTTGCTCTCATCAGATACCTTGGTGGAGCAATCTCACAATCCAAGGGCAGCTCTTGACAAATATCTTATGGCTCACTCATGATATTCGACCAGTACTCAGTGCAGTTTGCACTTCTCGATGAGTCGCACTTCAAGTCGGTCACTGATTACATGGCCAACACTAGATGCACCTGCCACAAAGAACTTTATGCTACCAAGAAGGCCAAAATTCTTGAACGAGCTAGGCATTATGATGTGGGTCAAATCAAGGGGATACTCTTTGGCAGTTCATCAAAGAAACTGATGTCTGGGTTGGCAGCTTTTGTTCCCCTTCCAACAGCAGTCAACTCAACATCATCACCAGGCACCATTGTGACAAACTCCGCCTCTGTTGCTGAAGAAATGAGGCAATACTTTACTGGGCTTTACAGATGCTCAGCACCTCCCAACAAGCCCAAGCCTTGGCTCACAATCCCATCAGTCTCAGCTATTAAAAGCCATGTATTGGATGACCATTTTCTCTGGCTGATAGCTGCAACTCTAGCTGACTTTCATGATATGCTTCGCAAGGGTAATCCACGACCATTACCTGGTCCAGACAGATGGAAAAAGTGGTGTGTCAAGAATCTTTCTGACAAAGTTTTTCAACTTGTTCTTGACTTACATAACTGCTCAGTCATTAATGTGAGATTTCTGGAAGATATCAAAGATGCTCATCTCACCTACTTCCACAAACATGAAATCTGAACTAACCTGTTAAACTGGAGAGGTCTCCTTATCTCTAACTTTTTAGCAAACTCACCCATGACTTGGCTCAACTTCAAGCTCTCTCCTTATGCTGCTTGAATGGGTATAATTCCTGAAACTCAAGTGCCCAGTGTACAAACTCATGATCTCATGAGCTTTTTTAGCAGACTGAAGACTTGGAGTCATTATACAAAGACTCCTCTCTATCTCCTGAAGTGAGACCAGATGAAAGGTTTTGATTATCTTGCTCCACAAGGTTTTTATGATGCATGTACAGCTTATGGTTTACCACCAGCAGTGGCAGATCTGAATTGTGCAGCTCAATCCTTGACGCAATGCTTTCCTCAGATGGCCTTTGGCATTGCAGATTCTATCGTTTTTGAGGGTGTCACCAAGCAGAGAGGACTGATGTCACCATTCAAGGGTACCATTATCACTAGCATTGGGCATCGCTATTTAGATGACTTAGCATCCTCAGACCCAGACTGTGTTGTTATTGAGAGCACATCTAAAACAGTAAATGATCCTCATCTTCCTGATGATGCAACCTCACTACATTTTACTATGGCTGAAACTACTAATGACTCTTACATTGCAGCACTAATCTTCATAGCACTTCAGCACTTCACACTGGCCATAGAGTGTTTTCAGTTCTTATATGGGTAGCTGACCTCATGAGAGAAGACAATCTTACATATTCTCAATAGTCCAGACATACCACCAAAGACTCTCCCACTTCAGTCAATCACCAACATCCAGGGAGCTGACCCCTGGACAATCACAGAACATGAGGTTCCAGTGTCCACTAACAAGTTCAATTTTTTACATACTCAGGTTAACAATCCCAAAACTCGTTTTCTGGAACTTGTGGATATTATTGACTCCTTCTCCTTCCCTGTCTTCTCTTTTCGTATCCCCTTTATGCTCCTATGTAAGATTGTATTACAGAACATCATCTCCTGATGTCAGGCATTACTCTCCCTCCAACCAATTCTCCACACTGATGCAATCAGACTGGACCAAAGAATCATGAAACATGTACATGCTAGTCTTGGTTTTCCTTTTTGTCCATCATCAATTGTGTCCACCCTTCCCCTGGCATTCAGCAGTTTTGACTTCCCATCTTTAGCACATATCAATACCAGTATCACCATTTATGGTCTCACAAGGGATCTAAACCACCATATTCCAGCCTATAGAATGATAGCACTTGTCATGCTAGCAGACTGGACTTGCCAGATCAACAAATGTGTATATCCCTTGGATTGTGCTGGCTTGAGCAGGTCATTTTCTCGCTTTGTAGGATCGATTCCTGCCACATGGATCATTGCACAGGATCAAATATCAAACTTGATCTTACTTTGCATCAAACTGACCAAAGTCACTTATTTGAGGGACACTGTTCCATCTCTCACACATTATCTCTCATCAAACTGTCTATCCCCTGAGTGGAATATCCAACAGGTCATATTATCTGGTCATTTCACTCCATGGACTTCTGTTTGCTAAGTCACATTGGTAGCTGGACTGTGAATAATCTGAACCTCACCACTTTTACTGTCAGGGCACTTCCATCAGAAACTGGTCACTTGCACAAAAGAACAATTGGAGCTTGATCAAAGACTTTCTCTCACAAGCCCAGATTGGAGCACTTTATGCTAGTTCAGCTGATCTGCTGGTCTTTTGACAACTTAGACAGCAACATGCTGAGACTTTTATCCAATCTATTGTGTTAGATAACCTCTTCCTCCCCACTGAAGTATCCCAGGGCACCCAACTTTGGAGAACTGACAGCTCTATGATTCTAGCATCTGTGGGCCCTCTAGACAACAAATCTATCACTTCGGCCATCACAAGCCCTCACACCATTGTCATGAAACTCCATGGCCATAATCTATCAATCCTATATGGTGAGCTTATTGGAATCATTGGCGGTCTTGTCCTCTCGGACTCTCAGGATAACTTATCTGTGATTTATACTGACCATTTCAATTCCACTAGACTTATTGATGGCAGCCAAACTTCTGCAAACATTGACGCTCATCTTCGACACATGAATGGTCATTCCTATTATAAGTGGATAGTTAACCTTTTGGGTTCACAACAGGCAGCTATCCTTTATACAAAGGGTCATTTAGCTGAGTCATCCATTCCATCTATTCTCAACACTTCTGCAGACTACTATGCTTTCAAATCTCAACACATCTGTTCTCACCTCTACCATGCTCTGGTTCCTACTTTCTTCATGGATCATTTCACATTCTTCACTCTTGCATCAGGAAACCAAAGTTGATGGCTGGATTGAGTCTAATATATGAGGCTTTACTAATTACTTGATCACAGCCCAGAGCTCTCACAAACTGGAGCTCAATCATGGCCTCTGCTTAGTTCAATCTGTCTATGACCCTACCTCTCCCCCATCCTATCCCTACTTATGCTCTTTATCCTGCTATTCTGCACTCATTCAGCTTTACTCATGCTCAGGACAGCTTCCCACAGCAGCATGTCTCCACTCCTAACATAAGATTGACTCTCATTAATGCTGTTTTGGCTGTCTCAACATTCCTGAGGATGATCATCACCTCTGTATTGTGACATACACTCTATTGCCCTGGAATGATATATTCACTCAATTTGTCTCGCCAGTCGTATCTGGGGTCAAGTCCAGCATATTGCGGCCACTGGAGCTGGTTTCTGATTTCTCAATACTTACTCCTGTACTTACTTATTGCGCATTGCAGTATACTTTGCACTGCAGTGGTGGCAAGCTTTTCTCAATGAGGTTTTGATGCTACCCCACTGGCACCTTTTACCTACTTATTTACTTACTTACTTTCTCTACTGGGTCTATTGAGGCTTACTTCTTAGTATGTCCTTAGCTACTTATGTAGTGGAGGTAGATATCAATATAGTAACATAGTAACATGCTGTCACACTCAGAATGGACCAATCCACAGCTCCCACACTTTTTATCCAATTATTATGATATAATAGGAGAAAATGTGTTAAATTATAAGCTTTGTATGTTAGACATGTGAAAAAGGCCACAGGTGGGTGGGGTTTTCTACAAATTGTGAAAAGAAAATTGAAATTGAGGGAAAACCTGACTTCTGTGATGTAAGACAGTTCTCATTCCATCAAATGGTAACTGTTTTTTTTCAGATTTCTACTGAATGTGGGACAGAAAGCATATACCAAGTTTGGGAGGTATGGTGTGTGGCTTGCAGAAGTTTCTCTATAAGTGTGTAAAGAAGTGGTGGTGTGTAAAGGACTGTGTGAACACTGTATGATAAAATCAATATAAATGGTCTTGAGATAGTCAACTTTATGCATATGTAAAACCACAAGGTTAAATCAATTTACCAATAACATTTCAATATTATTGATGTGTCAGATCCTATCAAACTTGTGCTAGTGGGCCACTGCTTTGTCAGAAAAATCCCAATTAGCATATAAGTAATTGCGCCAGGTTATGATCTTATAGGAGCTCACCAGTCTCTGCGGCCACACCCATCAGCACAATGTTAGGATGTGTCACCGAATGATAAGTGTGCACGAGTGCCCATAAGTTCTCTGAGATGATTTTATCAGAATTTAATCTGGCCCTATCACCCTGTGCTAATGTCTAATATCCCTTATAACTATTGTTAAGCATATAGATTTGTTATATACAGGTAAAAGTAACTGGAACTACGAAATACAGGAGAAATGAAGAGTCATCTCATGACATGTGTAGGTGAGTGCTGGTAAGTTTCCCCAGGCAAACCTATCATAATTTCATCAAGCCCAATCACCCTGCTAATATCACTTATGACTACTGTTGAGTAGATAATTCATATACAGGTAAAGTTAACTAGGACCACAAAATACAGAAGAGACGAAGAACTCGAATGCGTATACAGGTTACATTTACAGGTACTTATTTGGTATGTACCATGTACAGGCTCATGGGTTTCGTTAGATTTCGTGGAGAAGCTCTTGCAACATACTGTTGATAACCAGTCTATCCTCTCTCGCTTCAGCAGCCATCTTCTCAAGATTCTCCTTAACACCCGTAATCTCATTCTGCAGCCATTTCATATCGTCTTCGTTGTGAAAAGCGAGACATTGTTTTTTTGATGGGCACTTGTCAGCAATGTCTTGCAGTTCAAAGTCTCGCTTCAATGAGGGCTTGGCACAATGGCTCTTCGGATTAGCGTAAGCACCCTGGCATTCACATCAATGATTAGCAAGGTTACCTGCAACAAGTATATGGAGTCACCTTGACAGGCCCGACTGGTGCAAGTGTGTCAACCATGTTCAGTACATTGCTTCGTCCAAGTCCTACGTCAGGCTGTCGATGACTCCGAAATTGAGGTGCCTCTTCCTCACTGGATAGGGGAAGTTGTTTCAAACTTGTAGGAACCGCCTGATGGCAAGGTAGACGAGAATGGGCATGAGCAGAAGGAGCGGGTGGGGTGCTGTTCCGTTCTCTAATGGGTGGGAAGTCTGATGAAACTTCAGCTTTGGAATCATCCTGTGTTTGCAATGGTTGGCTGCAGTAGAGCGGAATGGGACGACACCGAGGGTTATAGTCTTCCATTTTGGATTGATCACTCACAATATTGACGCTTTATATGTCTGGCACATCAGCACAGCATGCTCAGGAGTGGAGCATGACGACAGCCTAATCTGTGGAGTGCCCTTCAAGGTACAAACTATGGAAGCGCTATGCCGTATAAAGGCATATTGAAAGGAGTCTTTGCAGTCGTTTTGGACCTGCTATACCACGAGTAGCATCGATTAGCACATCCGTAAACTTCGAAATTGGTCAGGATGATACAAAGACCACATTTCTGAACGGTTTCCTCACCTTTGGCGATCCCATTCCGAAACTGCTGCCAGTTGGTCCACGTAAGGTTGGTCGATGGCAAGTTGTGCGAATGCAAGCCTCATAGCCACTGATTGATTACATGATGTACATCGATCACATTGCAACTGGAATCATTATGGCAGGCTTCAACGCCGCTTGTAAATATTATATACTTGTAAATTGTGATCTTTAACAGGTAACTTTGTGTTGAGACTACTCTACTGACCAGTAAATTCAGCTCATCTCTCAGAGAAAAATATCTGGATCAACACTGTTGATAACATAGTGTGCCTTTTCCTCTGCTTGCTCACTCACTGGACAGATGAGCACACCGTGAATCAGGTAATCCATTTGAACAAAATTGGTTTCTGGCTCCTCATCGAGTACTCTGCATCCATCCCACATGATTTTTGGCCTCCATTTGCTGCAGGAGAAACAGAATATGAGAGCTAAATCAATTGTCTTCCCAGATGGAAGCCAACAATAAAATAAATTGCAGAGTCGAGCTACACTGAGTTCTGGGGTGTCGTCATGGACAATAACACAGTCGAATCACTGGCGGCCATGAAATTTTGGGTTACATCGCATGATGTCCGTTCCTTCAGTCCAATTTTCCAGGGACTGATACTTGAGGACAACACATTTATACCTTTGCACCTAGTACGTGAGATATTGTTTCTTGTGAGCCATAACTCAGATTCAAGATGTGAGAATTTATAGACTCACGTAGATATCATCTTCAAACTGCATCTGAACTGCTTCCTCAGACATGTTACAAGCAATAAAATCCTGCAATATTTCATCAAGAGAATGATATGGGCAGACAGCTTTGGCAAGGTCAACAGCCATGGCACGAAGGTTCATTTTTTTTCCCTCTGGTGATCCCAACCACCATGTCTTGGTGCTTTCCGACTTTAGCTCCAATGCCACCTCACTTTCGTCAATGTCTTCCATGGACTCAAGGTTTGAACGCGCCTTGCTGTTGTTGTCTATGGCCATCCGTATTTGAGCAATGGCCTCCTGTTTCTTGTCGATGATGCACATCTTGAATTCTGGAAGTCATTAATTAGATAAGTATTAGGAGATATTCATAATATGCGTACCTGGTGCTCTGCATCTTTCATATTTGTCTGATCAAAGGCTTGTGCGGCTTCTTGCTGAAACCCTTCACTGGTCTGAGTTGAGAAATTGTCCACCGTTTCTTTTTCACGTATGTCTTGAGCTACATGATGTCCAGCATGTTGCTTTAAAAAGTCAAAGCTCTTCCCATGTTCCTGTTCGACATCCTATAAATAAATCCAGGGTTACTATGAGCTTCATGCAACGAGATAGGTTTGCGGCACTGACAGCACAGCATTTCTGGTAGGCTGACAAGGCCTGTTGAAGCTGTTCTAGTCAACTTTTAGTCATACATCGGAGGCCAACTAGTATCTGAAAACATAGATAAGCATGAATGCAGTACACCAGGACCGAGTTTTTTGGAAGGAAATCAACAATGCATGGCAGAATGCACTAAAATCATAAAGTTAACAACTTTATCACTTTGCCAAAAAAATAGTGCATACCTTGAGAATGTTGTAGAATGCCTGACCATCTGTAAAATGAGTGGTGGTAACACTGTTGAAGTGTTTCAAACCACCCCACCGAGGAAACATAGCCATTCTGTAGAGTTGCTCATATCAGATATTTAATCTGAACTAAACGGGGAGAAATTCTGATGGTTACCTCTGTGTAACTTTGTCTTTCACACCGTTTTCATCCAGAATATTGAGCAATAACACCCACAAATGTTTCCCCCATTTTCCCAAGTCATCAGAGTGTAGAGTATTATATGAATATGCTTTGTAGGGATCAGAAAATTGGAAATCCCAGAGGAAGTACTATATATGTGCTTTGAATTCAAAAGGGAAGCGAATGGATATTGATGGAAGCCTTACCCGAATATTGTGCATACCATTATCCTTGGGAATTTTCTCCTTTGCGGTCTTTGTTTTTGCCTTTGAAACTCGTGCAAGTACTGCTTGCATGGACTGTGGCGTACGCAGCTCGAAATTGCCCAAAATTTTATGCAAATTTGGCTGCAAGACAAGACATTTGGTACATGGATGGTTAGCTGATGCAGCGCGGCAGGCACAGAAATATGCTGCTTCTTCAGTGTCCTGTGACTCAATTAGAATACCGGGGTGAAGCACCTGGTTGATGCCATCTGCACAGCGGTGAGCTTCACCATTGTGCAAACGCTGCTTCAAGCTTTGGAACACCTTCTTTAAAACCTTTTGATAGACTTCTCGTTTGAAGTGCGCGAACTCCTCCTTCTCTGCTGCAGAGTGGCTGGAGGGATCTGATGGATCTTCTATCTAGATCCAGCACTGGATGAGAATTTATTTTTGAACAGGCGTTATGACCTACAACAGGCATATATCCGATGAGGACACCACCTCCGTTTCCAGAGCCGTTTTTTATCTGGCGTGGAAGCCATGCAGGTCACAATAGCATAGGGTATTTCTTTACATGCCATGTAACCAAGCCCTTGTCAAGCCAAAAATGGAGTGGAAGATAGGAATGAGGGAATATATCATTATCTGGAAGCTCGGACTTGGGGCAAAAAATAAGGAGAGTTCACAGGATGACAGAATATGTGGACTCACATCAACATTCCACCATGTATCAGCCGTGTTTGGCTCATCGTAAATTCGTTCTTCGAAGTTGCCTGAGCAATAGAATTTCCGAACTGCATTCCACATGGCCATTGGCGCAAGGGACTCGTCTTGGATAACTGATAGGATCCACTCCTATGGATCTCGATACTCGAAGGCAAATTCATATACTTTATTCTGGTAAGTTGCAGTGACAGCATCACTCTTGAACTGAACAAGACATTAGAACAAATGAGCAATGGACTGACTACTCACCTGAACGAAGTATTTATGAGCCTTGGAAAGAACCTTCTCCATTCCCATGGAATTCTTGATAGTAAGTCGGCTCCCTTGTGCCCAATTGGAATTGAAGCCAGCTAACTGCTTGTTAACAATCCACTTGGGTAACAAACCTAGTATGGCCATCTCCATGTATTCAAAATTAGCAAGGTTCTCAAATGGAGCCCAAGAATGAGACTCAGGCTGCAGCATATAAGTAGAACACTCCAAAGGAGCAGCTGAGTTTCAGGTACTCAGTGCAAGTATTTGGGTGGTCGAATTCTGAGAATGGGGATGGGAAATAACTTTGATGTATTCCTGTGATAAATGAGGTCCAAACATGACCACAGAGCCTGTAAATTTTCCATTCTACATTAACAAGCGACACTTGAGAAAGAGTGAGCATACATTCAAGGCTTGGAGCTGTAACTGGCACTCGGGGGCCTGGCTCTGGTGATGGGTATTCAACCTCCATGGGCATCATTGAGCTGGACCCCTCTACAAATTCATTGTTGCCATCCAAATTTGAGAGTATTATCGGCGAAATTAGGGGGGTTGGTTCAGCCTGAAGTTGTTTGGCAGTTGAATGCCTGTGCAAGTCCTGAAGTTTCTGTCAAATAATCCAAGTTTTCTTGCACCAAGCTTCATGCTTGTCGAAACCCTGTCCGCTTTGATGGGTTTTACAATAACAACACTTTAGCTCAAGCCCCTCAACTTGGAGTTTCACTGATTTCTTCAAATATGTTGGACAACGCGGCATTTGTGAGAAAGTCTCTGGGTCAGTTCAAGGTCAGTTTTGAAGCAGTCGATTTCTGTGTCTATGAAGGGGATTATAGGCAGGCTGCACAGCCCCACTATTTAATACATCACTTTGTTTATTAAGTAATGAGTGTAGAGTGTTGGCCCCACAAACATTGAGTTTGTGCCTGGTTTGTGCACTATATAGTAAACAGGACCGTCGTTCTACTTAGCACCCCAATAATTCTACCCACATATGATGTTGCCACCACCAACACAGTCAGATATTTGTTCCACCTCGCCAGCTCTTTCAGATTCTGAGAACACCCTGGTGCTCAGCATCGACACTTCCCCAGCTGACTTGCTCAAGGTGACTGCACACTTGCTCACTGCACAACGCTTGACTAATATCGTGTTTCGGAGATTGCCCGGCAGTACGAAGTCAATAAAAACACTGCGCAGGCCGAATTGAAGCGTCTCAATTGCAAGTTTGCCACCTAACCTTCCCACAGTATGTCACATATTAGTGGACATGACCCTATCGCATCATGGCTACTAATCTGTAGTAAATCTGCTTGTTTCCCTCACCCGTCAATATATCCCTTCAATATCGTTGACTCCCGGCCGTGTGGGGTCCGCCTAGCCGGCCCAATGTATGCCGCCCACATAGATATCATGTAAGCAATAGATAACGAACTGATAAGAGGGATCAAGCTCGGCACAACAGCACATGTCAACATGCGTCAATGTGATGAGCAACTCGGCTACCTCTGACGTTGCCATCAATGTTGCCGCGCCACGTCGTGCTCATCATCCCCGACGACGAGCACAGTATTCCACTCATTCCTCAACATTTTCCTTCGCTTTTTTTGGTAGATAACACTGATGTATGTATATATCATGTTAATAAACAGTCATTTCCACTTTTACAGCTATAGTAAGCACTCTCCTTGAGTTTGAGGAGAAGGAGGGGTCTCTTCTCTTCATGGGGGAGCTCTATTAGATGTACCTTGCTCTATGTTTATATATATGACTATATACATGACTGGTGATTGATCTACATGAGTAGGGAAGAGAGAAAGTAAGGAGAAGTGAGGGGAGTGTGGGACAGGGTACCATCTACTGGGCTTGTACACCCTCTACATCCAAAAAATATATATGTGGAGGGGTAGAGGGGTGTATGTAGAGGTGGGGATTGGTGTTGGGAGAGCTGGGAACAAGGTGCTCTCTGTCAGTGCACCTGTATGGGGAGGGGGGGAGATTGTCACTTACCTGCATACCTAGGCCTTCCCCTTGTGAAATGCACATGGAAAAGGGGTGAAATAGTCCTAATAAACGATGTGATATACCCCCTGAAGGCCCTGCAGTTGTTAGTATGGACATAAAAGAGAATATGTACTCAGGAGGAGATATGCATACCCTGTGAGATCCGTGGCACCAAAATGTTCGCTTTCTTTGATTCCTGGGCCTAATAATGGACTAGAATAAGGGTAGATCAATGGTACAGCATGGGGAGAAGGTTCTGTAGCACTAGGGCATGGGTTTCTCATCAACAGAGGTGAACTTTGCTCACCATAAAGTGCACACTTTACCTATCATCCAAAGCTCATCCTAGACATTTAGGGTAGTACCTTACTCTTCATTAATAGCCTACAAGGTATCCATATAGTCAATACTTCGTCCTACAAGATAGGATCTTCACCTACTCACCTATTCTTCTTGTTACTCAATGCCAGCTCATAGAGCCCACTGGTGGCTACATAGACAAATGTTCCAAGTGGTTATGAATAGAATTAACACCTTGTAATAATCCATGAGTCTATATGAGAGAGGTAGAGAGTCAATATATTGAGTTGGAATGCAGTCACTCACCCAAGGCCTACAGAAATTCTATGTCCCTATGTAGTGTAGATAAAATGGTATAACCATGTGGTTAGACATGTTCCCTTGAGATGAAAACCATCCAGATAGTAGAAGAGGCCAGAGGATCCACCAGAGAGCAGGTTGAACCAAGTGTTCCCAAAAAGGCAATAATCCGAATATATCTCCACAGTGATGCGGCGCACTGTTAATCGGAAAGCAGGGGCAGATAGAGGAGAGTATGTTGCATAGGAAGCAAAATGACCGAAAGAAATGCGTGGAGGAACAAGTCAGATACATGCAAAACAATAGATTTCGGAGTGGTTACATTGAGACGCATCTGATCATCAACGTCATCCACTCCCGATCATACTACTTATCATCACCCTTTTGGGCATCCCTCCTCTAGTTCTTGATGGATTTCTCTTGTCTCTTTTGAATTCTATGGAGTAATTCTGCCTCTTTCTGCCCCTGCTCTCCGATTAACGGAGCGCTGCATCACTGTGGAGATATATTCGGATTATTGCCTTTTTGGGAACACTTGGTTCAACCTGCTCT